>APFE031311710.1:0-18473 GCA_000404065.3 Pinus taeda | reverse complement strand
GGTGGAAGAGTATGATTCTATTGTCAGAAAAAGTGCATGGGAGATTGTTCCTAGACCGGAAGGAAAATCAGTGGTGGGTTCGAGATGGATCTACAAAGTTAAGCGGGAAACTGACAGGAGTGTGGAGAAGTACAAGGCAAGATTCATTTCCCAAGGCTTTTCACAGATAGAGGGGATCGATTATGAGGAGACCTTTGCACCTGTCGCAAGGTATTCTTCCATACGGACAATTCTTGCTCTCTCAGTGCAGATGGGGTGGCACATTCATCAGATGGATGTGAAGATTGTGTTCCTCAACGGAGTCATTGAGGAGGAGGTGTACATAGAGCAGCCCGAAGGTTTTGAGATCTTCAGCAGCGAGTCGCATGTGTGCAAGCTCAAGAGAGCATTGTATGGGTTGAAATAAGCACCTTGTGCTTGGTACACACAGATAGATAGTTATTTCACCGGACTTGGATTCTCCAAGAGTGAGGCGGATCCTAACCTATACCAGATAGTGGTGGAGGGTAAGTTGTTGATCATTGTACTTTATGTAGATGATTTGATTTTAACGGGAGATGAGCTGTTGATACTTTCATGCAAGGAGGATCTTGCTAGAGAGTTTGAGATGAAGGACTTGGGCCTCCTTCATTATTTCCTAGGATTGGAAATTTGGCATCGCAGTGATGGACTATTTGTTTCTCAGGGTAAGTATGCCCCCGAGATACTGGAGAAGTTCAACATGCATGGTTGCAAACCTATTGATACTCCTCTTCCTGGAGGTTGGAGGAAGGAGGATGCTACTTCAGCGAAGGTAGTGGATGCCACTGTTTATCGACAGTTGGTGGGGTCGCTTATGTATTTGGTCAATACATGACCTGATATATGATATGCTGTTAACCAGCTTTCACAAGTTATGGTTAAGCCAACCAAGCTCTTCTGGAAGGCAAGCAAGCATGTATTGCGTTATCTCAGAGGCACATCGGGATATGGATTGTGGTACAGACAGGAGGATGAGGTGAAGCTATTTGGCTTCACAGATGCAGATTGGGTAGGGAGCCCAACAACGACATCGGGTACCATCATATCAGAGATTGTGTGCAGCGGAGAATCATGTTACTTTCATATATTCCCACAGAGGATCGGGATGCTGATATCTTGACGAAGGCGCTCACCAGGAGCAAATTCGAATACCACAGAGGCAGGATAGCGGTTGCAGATAATCCATATCTTGTTGAGAGGGAGTGTTGAAAATGCAACAAGATGATGGAGCTTAGTGAAAAGAAGTCGCCTTCACTAAGTGGGCCCGCAGGCTATTTTTGGCGCAGTCTATTTTTAGACATATGGATCATGGTCTATGAGTTGCAAGATGCTATTTATGGATGATTGGTCATGTTGGTAAAAATAGATGGACCTCTATTTTTAGACATATGGGCGGAGTCTATTTTTAGACTGCCAGTCAAAAAATAGAACAGTCGAACATTATTAGCTCTTAATAATATTTGGACTATAAACATTATCTTATCCTCTTGCAGCACTTCAGTTCAAGCTACGGATGTGGCACATGCAACTACCAGAAGGAAATACACTTTTCCAATGGGTTAGTTGAGCTATTGCATGATGGACTTCAGTTAGAACTCAAGTGATTGAGTTTGGTGGAGTTGATTGAGGAGTTGATGGAGTTGTGTTCAGTTTGACTTAGTTGAACTAGTTGTATTTAGTCTAACTAACAAATACACTAGTGATGAGAGGTGTGAATTAATTATTAATTAATTCACTAATTATTAACTCATAAATCAACTAAAGAAAACATCAGTTAACTCAGTGCATGGACAGTCTAGCGGAGACAAGTGTTAGAGGTGGGTGAAAGGGTGAGGCTACTATCAGTTGTGACTATAGCTGTGCATGAGAATTGCACAATCATTGATTGAGATTGCCAATGACGATTGCGTATTACAAGCAAAGGGAATTCGAACTTGGATCTGATCTATTCTCAACTTGGATTGTGCAGTAGAGGCAAGCAAACAGTGGAGGAGATTTGAACCCATGGCTTGTTCATATTTGAGCTAGTTTGTGTGTAGCATGTGGAGATAGTACTGAGTACCTGTGAGGAGTATTGTACTATGTATTGTTACATGTTCTCTATCATTATAATATACAGATAGTTGGGGGTTTTCAGCTGTATGATTTCCCCATTACATACTGTGTTGATATGTGTGATTGATGTTTCAATGTGCGCATGCAATTGTTTTTTTAATTCCGCAAATTGATGATCAATGATAGAGGAGGTTATGTATTATGCATGCATTCCACAAATAGTGTATAATCAATATAATCTCTGTGAATAAGTATTATATTATTCAAATTTCTACATCTGCTTTGTCACTATTTTTGCTATGCACTTTTGTTGTCATGCATGCTTTTAATGATGTATTTTGGTATCAAAATCTATCCTTAAGATTGATTGAGAGAATTATCTCATTTCCCTCTCAAGGGAAGATGGTCTCTCCCTAGTATACACCAAGATAGTATGGTTTTGGTACCCTAGATGTACTCATCTCAGACATTGTATGCACATGTTAATCCATTCATATACTCTATCTAATTTACTGAAAATGTAATGAAAATTTTTCTTACTTACAAAAAAATTATTAGTTCTAATATTAATTTATAATTACACAAATATATAATATCTTTTAAGGGTGTTTCATGAACATTGGGTGGTCGCTACATCCATGGGAAAATCCAAGTAGATCAACCCGAAGGGATCTACCTGTCGATCAAACAAGAAAGGCCTAACCCCAAGGGCATCAAAGAGATTTTACCTTGTGACCTCCTAACCGGCAAAGTATTTAACAACGAGAACTCAAACAACTGAGCTAACCCTTGGGACTTACACAAAGATATAATATATGGATATAGTGAGTATAATATTTATTTATAATTAATATTATATACATAGTATCCACACACACACATTGACACACATATATAAATCAATATTATAATATATAAATTATAATATAATTATAATTATATAGCAAGAATATATTATAAATCCCCAAGGGTTAGCTCAAGTGGTCTAAGCCAAATCTGAAGTTATTTGCTATTGTTTCTAGTTATTACTGATCACATGTTCGAATCTATTTGGTTCCCTTGGGGCGAGGCCCAATAATCTAAACCAACGGTTTACCTAGTTTACCATCCACGAAATGTGGGGAAGTACTCTTGGTTTTCTTGTGCTTTCATTCCAAGCTAAAAAAAAGAGAACATACATTATAATTAACACACACACACACACATAAGTATATATTATTATAATATATAACAATTATTAATAGATATATATTATATTATATGGTTAACTAATTAGTATTAACTATATGATATAATATACACTTGAGTTGTAAATGGTTCTGATTGGAGTTTGAAGCAATCTTAGAAAGCTTAGTGTCTTTAATGTTATTTATCTTGTTTTTGGACAATGAATATCTAATTATAATCAGTTCTGGATCTGAAATTATGTGAGAATTTTCAATGATCATGATGGAAACCCTAAAGCCTTTTCTTGTGACCTTGTCTCTAGGGGATTTTCATCTTCAAGATTCTTCCCTTCGTTTCAAGCTCCCTCACTATGTTGTCATTGTTGCAGATCTATTAAACTATGAGGGTTTTTTTTTGTAGCAAAGTTCTCAACTCCTTCAAGGTGATGCCATTTCTTTAGATCACTTGATATTTTTAGTCTTTGTGAGGCCAGTATTAATGGGTACCCTTTTTTTGAAGGTGGATGCCATAAAATTTGACTCTACACTTGCAACTAGAATCCAAGGTCGAAAAGGAATCCCTTTCGTCTCAATGTGACTCTTGCATGGGGGTAGGAAGCTTAAGGAAGGGCCTTTTCTCAAAGATTATGGCATAAGAAAAGATTCCTTAATCCTCTTATTCACAATACTAGACAAAGGAACCAAATAATAAGATGCACCCTTTTCCTCTCAACAATAATCCTTTAATGATTCTCTAAAGCAAGGTCTCTCACAACCAACTTCCAAAAATATATTAGAATCAGATTTCACTTGTAGAAAAAGTGAAATATATTCTAGAAATAGAGGTGGAAGAACCCCAATCCAATATTTTCAACTTATCTTATGAGAGGAATGCCATAATTTGTCATTTTAATGGGCTTTGTCCATAAACATTCATGTTGTAGGAATCAATGCACCAAAATTGGTCCTCGAATACATATCTATATTTCTATTTGAAGGGCTTCTTCATGGTTTTTTTCAGAAAATGATAGGACCATCAAAGGTTTTTTTATTAAGGACCCTGGTTTTGGGGCCACTCTTGGCTCTCCTTTTATTAATGGTTTCTTAAATTCAACCCTTTATCCATAAAAGCTCTAGCCATTCTAGTTTGGGTAAGACTTCCTAATATACCCATTCATTTGTTAACTCCATAGGTCCATGTCAAAATAGATCTTGCTAGGATCCTTCTCAATTAGAATGATGTAACCTTTTTGCAGCGAATGGATTGTGAAAACACAACGTTCTATCATAGGTCTTATCCATAGCCACTTAATATCCATAATGCTTACCCTTCTTGTAAAACACATTCTCATCCCCTTGATGCCAAGCAAAAAAAAAAAAATCAAGGATGGGAAAACATAAAAGGATATAAAATTCCTTAGCTCAAAAGCAAGATAACATGCAAAAACAAAAATCAAATGTAGCCAAACCTAGTTCTTCACCCTCAGCTCAACCCCCCACAATGCTGACTCATCTCATAGACTGTGATCTCTCATTCGCCATTTCCATCTCCCCACTATTGTCTAGATCCCTCAAAAGGAGAATAGAGAGATACAACCATGATCCTAGCTTCATCCACAAGCAGGTATAAACGTCTTCATGAATTAGATCACTCAGATAGTAATAAGGAAGCAAACACTATTTTAGATCCTCTAGAAATAGAAATGCCTCAAGGAAATGTAGTCATAGTCTCCATGCCATCTACTCCCAATAACTTCTCAAGATGGATTTCCATCCGCATGAGAAAAGGAAGAAAACACCTCCAAACAACTCAATAAGCAATTTTTGTCTCTTATTGTTGGTCTCCCCTTGAATGTGCTAGCAAATGGTTTTGTTCTATGTTTTTCATAGACTCTTCTCTACTTTTGCAAGTTCTTGACTCTCTACTTTACTACCTAGTTTCCAAAATGGCAGACCAAAGATAGTAATTTTGCTAATCTGATGTAAATATTTTCTATTGCAATACAGATACGACTTCAAAAAAAGAAGACAATATAATATAACACTTATATATAATATAAAATATCATATTAATATCATATTATGATTATATGCTAATATAAATGGTGGCCACTAAATTGGCAATATTGAAAAATAAAGGAAAAATTAAAAATTAAAAGGTAATAATGCTAAAATTAAAAGATTAAAAAAATTATAACAAGTGGAAAAAGCTTTTTCAATTATTTTTTTCTTTAAAGTTGGTAATTTTCTGAAGATTTTTTGACAGCATTATATACATTAATGTGTATCTGTATATATTAATTCTTTCTAATTGCATAATATCAATAACTAATATATGGGAGATAATATAATGAATGTATCAATTATTATAATAAGTTCGAAACCTAATTTATTTTTAATAATTATTCGTAAGAATTTGTTTTTCATAAGATCTAAATCTCCTTTTGCTTTATTTATGAGTAAATAATTATCTTTTAACAAAGTGTAGTTTGCCATTTTAAGTTTCACTATTCATTATGTTTTTTCTAACATCCTGGTAAGGACTAAGTTGCAATGCAACAATTGTTTATGTATATTTGTTTGTTTTTTAATAGAGTGAATGAGGTTCAAGTTGTGTTTTTTGTTTTTTTTGAACATGTATTTTCTATTTTTTTTAGATTATTTAAAAAATATGTTTTCTTATTCTTATTCTTATTCTTATAATATTGAAGTTTTAAAAAATCGTTTTATTTATAACATTGTTGGTTTTTCAAGTCCTTTTGTTTTTTCTTGTAAGATAACACCCATAAGGGATTTGAACCAGTGACATATCACAAGGAGTGCCTTAACAATTCACTTATTCACCATCAATTCAAAATCCCATGGGCACTCTTTTAATCATGGTTAAAAAATGTTGCAATTTTAAATTCATGAAAATAAATAAAATTTGAAAATATATTATGGATAACACCTTTTTTTCTTTGGAGGTTGATTTTAAGATTTCAATTGCAATAGTATCGATTATTAATGCCATTATTTCAAACAAGTTCTAATTTTAAACCCCTCCAAAATAGGGTAGTAATAGTAGCACTACTTCACTCAAAAGTTAATTTTAAAGATATGGTCAGAATGCGATTGATTTTTAAGGCCGTGGTTTTAAACAAGTTGTAATTTTTTTAATAAAAAAAAAAACTTTATTAATATGTAACGTACTCAATACCCTTTTATACTTTGGTGAGGGTATGAGACACTTCTTGGAACCACCCATTTTACTATAAATTTATTACTTTAGTACCATAGATTTTAATTCCTTTCCTATACATTTCTTACCCCTTACCATTGATTAATTAACATGCCATAGGGACTATAATTAAAGACTATATAATATAATGAAACCATTTGGTTATCATGACGCTATAAATTTAAAATGAGACTTACATTTGCAAATAGATGTAAGCAACTAGAAATTAATATAAGCTTGACATTAATAGTATTTATTTAATATAATCATAAGTAAGTCATGGACACTTATCTTTTTGAGAACTATCTACTAAATTGTTGTATAAGAAGGGCATTCGACACAATCACATGCTCCCTATTGCATCAATTTTAATTCCAAAAAAGACCACCCAAAAGCTAAGGCTATGAATCCACAAGAATGAATTTACCTATGAATAGATCTAACTTTCTTCACATAGCCCAATTTTCAAGTTCACAATTAATTTTCCACCTACAATAGTTCCATTGCACAAGTCTCTTTCCCCATTGACCTACACAACCCAAAGAATGATATCCACTCATCTACTTGGTAGTCCCTTAAGTTGTCCCACTTCCTTTTAGGGTTCCAATATGAGTTGGTAGGGAAATATCACTGATGGGATTCCAGGGATTCTCAATTGTAGTTAATTTAATTAATGCCATCCATCATCATTACATGCAAATTTTATTTCATTCATATTTATGAGTTGTAACTTGACATAATTCCTATAATAGTTTTATGTTTGCTTACTCTTAAAGAGAAGTCTCCCAAATATTCGTAGTATAATGATAACTCGTGCTAATTTCCCAATTAAATGGAAATTTGAACTCTCCCAACAATTCATAATTTGAATTCCCCTACCAAATGGTAATTCGAACATACCGATGATTTGAGATAGATTGGCCTTTTGAAAATAATTGTCATTCCAACCTATCCAATAATTCAACCTTCTTGATAATTCAAACTCTTCAATAATTTAAATTTTCCCATAATTCAATCTCCCTTTTAATGACCCAAAAAAACATGGGGTAAAATTGCATGGTGTGAAGGGGCCACATATCTCTATTGAGAGCTTATTTACACCATTCATACAATTAATCCACACGCTTAAAATAAAATAATATAAATATTTTGATTAAATAAAGTTAAAGACTTACTACTATACTATAATATTATTTTCCTTTAAACTCCCTTTCTTTTTTAGGGTTAATGTTATGACTTTTTGGGAACTTAGGCCTTAATAAATGGTGCAATTGTAACAATAACCTTAAAATCAATCTTTAATTCGAAAAAAGATACTACCAATAACACTTATTATTATTATTATTTTTAAATTTTAAATTATAATATTTTAAAATATATATTTGCAAAAAAAAAAGTGTTACAACAAAATCATCATTAAAAAATAGAAGAAAAGAAGAAAAATAAATAGAGTGAAATTACCCACCCCATATAATATATTATATATATATATATATATATATATATATATATAATATATATTATATATATATAATTATATATAAAAAAGCTTAAATTAAATACTATTGTTATTAAAGACATGGTTTCAAATACGTTTCAATTTTAAGCTTGAAAAATGTATGTTAGATTTGGTGAAAATGTGAAAATGGGAAACACTTTGGATTTAGGGTTTTATGGTTAATAGGTGTTGTGAGAACTAATATTAATATAAAAATTTATGAAAAAAATAGTACGTACTGTTGTAATACTATACTTTTGTATCTAAATATATTTTAGAAAAAAATGATTGCTAACTATGAAAATGTTTGATGAAGACCTAAAAAATGAAAATATCATAAAATAAGGAAAAGTGTTACCCATATTCACATTTTCACCCATTTAGCACCATTTTTTGATTTGGATGGTTTTTTTTTTTTGCAATGATACTAGTTGTTAAGGCATGATTAATAACTTTATGGAATTTTAAGATCATAATTGCAAAATGTCATAATTTTCACCTCAAAATATAAAGAGTGTCATTGATATCATCATTTTTTAGTTGTTAAATTGATTTTGATGTGTTTAAAATCCCTTGGGGGTGTAACTCAATTGGCAAAGCATATTATGTAAAATATTATGAGGTTTTTAGTTAACCCCCTTGATTAACCCATGTCCACACTAAGTTGTTACAATCAATATTATTTATTAATTCAAGATTAATTTATGGTTTTTGTTAATAACTTTATGGAATTTTAAGATTATAGTTGCAAAAAGTCATCATTTTCACCTAAGAAAATAGTGAATATCATTGACAAGATCATTTTTTTATTATTTTGAAATTGCTTTTAATGTTTTTAGCTTTGAGAGTGTAGTTCAATTAGCAAAGCATGTTATATAAAATATTATGAGGTTTTTTATTCAACTCTCTAGATTAACCCATGTCCACATTAAAAATATTGTGATACACCTCATAGTTGTAATGATAATAAACATACACAAAATCACCTTCATTGCTGATTCCATTCTATATTTTTAATAAAAATATGTATTTTTAAAATTAGAATTTTGATTTTAAATTATGAAATAGTAGTAATATGAAGTTAATCCATGAATTTGTAATTTAATATGAGTTTAATCCATAATTTGTAATTTAGTCAATTTTAAATATTTATATCTTTTAATATATATGTATTTTAAAATTAGAATTTTTGATTTTAAATTAGAATTAGTAAGGTAATATGAAGGTTAATCCATGAATTTGTAATTTAATATGAAGTTAATCCATGAATTTGTAATCTAAGTCAATTTTTTAAATATTTTATATCAATAAATTTTGGCATAAGCCTCTCCTGTCTGTATACGACATATCATATCTGTGGTTGATTCCTTTCAATGTTTACTTTCTTCATTTTAAAGACACATGACTTTTTATCATCCCCCACTTATAGATATAAAGGTGATCAAGTCACTATTAAGTATGGCCACCATGGTGTTGAAACTTGGGCTCTCGGTGTGATGTTTTAAAGCAAAAATGCAAGAATCATGGTTTATGATATATTTTAGTATGGAGATATGTTGTCATTTATATAATATTATATTAAAAATAATATCTATGAATGAAATAATTAGAGATGGTGAAAAAAACATTTATTATTTTACATTAGTATAATTGTTCAATTTCTATCAATCCAATGAAATAATCAAAGATGATGCATTGTGAGATAACAAAAAGATTGTAGTGAAAAGATTGCTTTACATCATTAGAATTTTGACATAAAATTTATATAATTCAAATTTACATATTTTTAATTCCCTGTTTTGAATTTTATGGTAGAAAATAGTGCAAATTTTCTCTAATTTGTGTCTTTGATAGAAATTGTTTTATCCACAAATGTTAATTTATTTTACTTTTGAATTTGAAGTTAATGTTATCACCTAAAAAATGAACACCTAGCCATTTCCTACTAGGTTGATCAAAATACACCACATAGTATGATTTTTTACACATTAAAACCCACTTTCACCTTAGGAAATAATTTAGAGAACCATTTTCCTAAATTTATTTCTGATTAAAACCCAAAAAACCCATAAGAATAATTAAAAAATTAATTTATTTTTTATTATTTTGAAATAATTATTTAATGATTATTATAAACCATTTTGATTAAATCATCTAGGAATAAATTAAATAAATTATTATTTACCTATTAATTTTTTTAATTTAATAATTAATATATTTATTTAAATATTATTTTTCAAAAACTGGCCATTTTAATATAGTCGTTACTTATAATATTTGTTTTTAATATATTAATAAATTAATATCATAATTCAAATATAGTTGTTACCTAGAAATTATGTCTCTACATTTCTCTCTATTTAAGCCTTTGCCATGGTCTCCCTCTTCATCTAATCCTAATGATGAACCACACTTGTTGGTTTGAAATGCGTCGGCCTAAAATTTCTCTTATGGGATTTCTACTGAAAGGCTTTGCTTAATTCATTATGGATCACAGAAGCTTGAATACATAAAATACAGTATTATTTATTTATTATTCCATATTTATCCTTTATTTCTCTAATTTAGATAATTATTAAATCATTATTTAGTATTTTTCTCTAACTCTTTGACCATATCTTTTTAAAGTAATTCATAAATCATTTTTATTTGTTAATTACTTTAACCATTTTCTAAATTAACTCAATAAATCATTATTGTTGAGTTAATTTACTAAATAAATATATTTAACCATTTCAAATAATCAAAATATAATAAAATATTCCTAACAGTTAGAACTTGATTTTTTCTAATAATGTTTTTATTATTTTTCTAGAACTAGATCTATCGTAACATTTTATTATAAATAGAGATGTTTTCTTCCCACTCTCTACACATGACCATTTTGCCGTCATCACTATTGTCTTATGACCATTGAACTCCCCCTTGAGTTCACACATCCATTTTCCATTTTGCTCATTGCAACCTTTTGATAGAGAGATAAAAGTTGCTAAAGTGCAAGGGAACAAAAGAACACATTCTACGGAGGGGGATGCTAGAGATCCATATCAGTGTTTCTCTCCATTAGGTGTAATTTGTTATAATCATCTTAATAATAAAAATCATTTCTTCCATTGGGTTTGCACTCTTCTATATAATGTTATTTGCTTTTCTATTTTGCATGTTTTTATTTTCAAGGTTTTCTAACAAGTGTTTTGCAAATCTGAAGAGAATTATAAAATTTTCAATTTATCTTCATTTTTGTTAGGGTTATTCGTCAAAAATAGCTAAAGTGATGGTTTTTGGTACATCTTCTAGACTTACAAACATTATTCTCATCACTATCCTCATCTCAACATCTTTTGCAATACACTCCACATTCTTCGTGAACTAGATACCACTCGTAGTGACCCTCCTTCTCTACTTGCAGATCCTGACCCCAATTTTTTGCCAACACATGAGGCTACTCAACCAACCATAGTTATTCCTCATCCTAATGTCGAAATAATATAAGATTTCGTTCTTACATGTCATCATCCATGGGATTGTTGTGGCCACCAACAACCCACATCCTTCTTTTTATTATAAAATAAGGGGGGACCCTTAGTTATTAAAATTCAAAGAATTTAGAGTAGCATTTAATTTTCTTTTTCGCAAATAAAGTTACCATCATAAGCTTAGAAAGCCACCTTGGAAACTTTTAGAATCTAAGTTTATGATAAAGTAAAAAATTACCCGACCAAGGGAAATCACATCGCAAGAAAATAGCGGGATGCCACCTCACAAACACAATCCCAATATTCATGAGGTAACGATAACGACCCAATATCGCATCGCATTCAACATAACTACTTAAAACACTTCAAGAAATCTGCCAATTTGCGATGCCGCCGATCGGAACATCGCATCTCGCAAGAAACAGGTCAAAAAAATTTTTTGTCATACATAATGATTCTGCGATATTACGATCTGCGATGTTGCGGTAGCATGATTCTGTGATCTGCGATTTTGCGATATTGCGATCTGCGATGTTGCGGTAGCATGATTCTACGATCTGCGATTTTGCGATATTGCGATCTGCAATGTTACGGTAACAAATCAAAAAATCGCTCCATCGCAAATATGTCGGGCCCGTTATCCAAGAAAAGTAGTTTCCCTAAGCTGACACATGGTTATGCGCTTTAAATGCTAATAAAAAGAGTTAGTTGTCAGTTATTAATAGAATATGGGTGCGTGCTCTTCAAAGAACATTTCACGTAAGGTGGTATATTTGGTATGTCTGCGGCATTTAAAACTTTCCCATCACCCTTCCTTGTCATTCAATTTCACCTCACTTGTGAATTGCAGCCACGGAGAGCAGAGCACTATACAACACAACACACAGGCCGAAATGGGAAAGAAAAGCAAAGCCCTGAGCTCCGAAGAAGAGAAAATGGCACCTTTGCACACAGACACGGCTTGTAATCGAGACGCAGGAATAGCTACGTGGGAAGGAATGTATAACATACTCGAAGATGAGAATCCCAGAGTAATGGAGGTTTCAGCTGTCGCAGGCTCACAAAGCTCTTCTGAAGCATCCCTCGCAAAGCTAGCTTGCTCATTCTTACATCGGATAGCAGCAAGACCAAGAATTCTCCCATACACGGACATGGTCAAATGGATATTGGATAACGCAGAAATAAAAAATAGATAGTTCAAGGTTCATGGTCAAGGACTCATTCGTTCATTCGTCACACAGGATTTAAAGCTCATGTATCATCTACCAGAACCACAGGCGATCTACAACAAACAGTTTGCAGAGAATTTCGCAAAAGAAAATCTGGACCTGGTAGAAACTAACAAAGATTGTTCTAGGAGAGATGAGCCACTCAAGAAAGATAAAGACTTTATGTACAGTACTGGCGCCCTTACCTCTCCATACTGCTTTGTTGCTGCCATGCTCTGTAGAATATTTGGAATGCCAGATATTAACAAATTCTCGTGGGAGTGGCTTCCATTATTGGATGCCGCCACAAATGCCACCATTATAGATTGGGCCAGAGTTTTATCTGATAACTTGGACATAGCCATTGGCAATTACCGGTCCAAAAGAGCTATGGCTCAGAGGATTTATCCTCCTTTTGACCTTTTTGCGTATATAATGGACGCAATATGCTATATTTCCAAGTTTCCTGTTATGGGTTGGAAGTGGATGACACAAGACCCTCTACCCATTCATGTATATCACAAAGAGTTGTGGGACTCTCAGTTCGTCCCATATTTTTACCAAATCTGTCATGGAGTTATGTTACCCTTGTATAGAATTTTGTATGATAAAGACCCTCCGAGATGCTCACCTAAAGCACAAGTGGACATCCTCACTGTCGCAAGATGGTTCGGGGAAGAAATGTTTACTTATGTCAGGGTTGTTGGAAGTTCGGTACCCCCTCATGTTCTGCCTGTATATGTACCTGATAAAATCTTAGCCCGAGAGATTGCCTACCAAACCTGTGGAGAAAGAGGCCTAACTAAAGAATTAAAAGACAAAAAGAAGGCTATCTGGCCACAGTTCCCTATAGTCTATGGGGCCTTCTCGCTATTTAATGTAGGTCACACCTTTGCAAAAGTAAAAAACATTAGGTGCTTACAGCTCTTCAAATTCACTGCAAGGCCATTTGACCCTTATGAGGTCGCCCAAAATTTTACAACAGCAGTCAAGATAAAAGTATTCTGCGGAGAAAAATATTTATTTGATGATTTATTTCAACAGAAAAACACATTGGAAGAAATTCTGCACACAACCCAACAGCAGCTACCCCCAGAAGAATTTCAAAGATTCAAAACATATAGGGAAAGAAGGCTGGCCAGTATCCCTTTAGAAAAGCTATGCCTAAAACCCCCGAGAGAACCGAATTCAAATGTCAGCCTCAGTGGAAGTTCCAGTACCAACGGATCTAAGTCTAAATCTGAAAAAGAAACATCTGAACACTCTAAAAGATCCGAAAATGAACTAAATAAGAACAAGGGGTAAGTGAATGATACTTCCCAGTCAGAAGAACTTCTACATCAGTAGATTATTTCCTCCCCACAAAGAAATCCTCCCCCTCTAGTCATCCAAGCACCACCAGTCACAACTGAACTAGATAAAGAATGGGAAACCTTCAATGACTTGATCAATCTTGAAGGACAGACCATGAAGACAAATGTTAGCGATGTACAGATAATAAAAGAAGTAGTCACAAGAATAGTCAGCGAAGCCTCAGATATGGAGCATATTCCTATTTCTCCATCCTCTGAGCTTGTACTAAAAGTAGAGGAAATTCCTCCCCTAGATGTATTTTACAGCCCACAACATAAAGCAGTAGTAAGGAAGCAGAGAAAGAAAAGGAAGCTGGAAAGCACTCTCTCTCAAAATACAGAACAATTGGACATCTTAAGGAAAGATCCCACAAGCAACCCCACAGAAAATCTCACCAAACTATCTCAGATCGCAGGAGCATACGCCTCCGCTACAATCGACAAAGAGTCTGAAGTACAACAACTGCTAAAAGAAAAGCAGTAGCAGATACAAGTATTACAACAAAAATTGCAACAAGCCCATGTCAATAACGAAGTGCAGAAACAACTTGAAAAGTTGCAACAGGACTTCCAACAGATGCAGTTAAGCTATCAGAAAGGTTTGGATGAGAAAGGAAAACAATTAGAGGATTTGAGAGAGATGCACAAGGACAACCCGAAGCTCAAGGAATTCATCACAGAGTCCATTGCCATGAATGAGAAATTACTACAGCAGCAAGAAGCGCTGGGCCACAAGATATCACAGTGGAGTCATTATTGCGAGATTAGTGATAAAATCACTAATCAAGTAATAGAATTGCAAAGTGACTACGATCTGATTGACAAACGGGTGACTGAGTATTTGGTATGGCAAGAGACAGAGGAGGGCAAAAGAACAGGTGCACCAAGGATTAATGAAAATCACAAGGAAATGCTCTTTAACAAATGGGACGAGCAAATCAGGGGAGCAGAGCAAGTAGCAGAAGGAGCAGCCACGATAGAAAGCAGACTTATTGGTTTTGTAAATGAGAATTTACACAGGGAAAATTTGATCGCAGAAACCATCCCGGGGTACTTACCAAATGCTCAACAGGTAGAAATAGATTGGAAATAGAGAGCTCAAGAAAAGGCTAAAGTAATCCAGAGGCTAAGTAAGTTAAACTGGGATTGTTACTAGACATGTTTAGTAAAACCCCATAGCCAATGGATGACTGTGAAGTGCATTATAAATGCAACCGAAAAGATGGTGCCAACTCTCATAGATTCTGTTTTCTCAGCCCAGTTGAAAGCGGAAGTCAACCACCAAAATCTCCTTAAACAAATGCGGCGTACATGTGATTTCAGAGATCAAGCATAAAAATAGTTTAATTTTAGTTTTAATTTCGTTTTATTTTCCTGAAAAAAGGATGGTCATTTAAACCGTATCCTTTATTTTTGTAATAATTTATTTTTAGAATTAGTTAGTAGTATTTAAACCCTTCTCATGAATTTAGAGAAGGGTCCAGAAATTTATCAAAAACTTGTCCTCAGAACATGCACTTTTGCACCCTCAGAGAAGGTTTTGGTGAATGAATGGAACAGGGTTTATTTGATATTTGCATTTGATATCTGCTACTGATGTTGCACTTCTGTACTCTTAGTGGATGTTAAATCAAGGAGAGATAAATCAATTGTCGCTTGAAGCTCATAAGTAGGACTAGTTATAAATGGTACTTTTATCTCTTAACCATTTCTGCTTATGCGTTAAAGCGATATTCAGTTTTCAGTTATTTATATGTTACAACATGAATGTCTGAGTTATCATTTGGCACTTTTGTACGATGATAACTATTTGTTTATGTTTAGTGTATGAATAGTTTTTTATGCGATAAGTTTTAACACCTGTTTCGTCTAACTTCTTATACGAAGTAGTTCATTTTTATCGAATTCTTTTCTTATGATAGCTGAATGATCTTTATTACCAGTTATTGTATGAATCTTTTTAGATCGCATAGAAGAAAGTTCACACCCCGGGTTAGCATAAATTTCGATCTTTTTCTGTTTATTAGAATACATAGCATAGCATTAGATTAGATATAAGTATTCCAGTCCGAACAAAAACACCCTTCTTTCACACACACATACACTGAATTGGGAAATTGGTCCCAGATCCCCAGTCGGACCCGCTATACCAAACGGATAAAGAGTTGTTGTCATGCGGAAAGAGTTATTTTTGTGGACAAATCTAACCTCCCTAGAAGCCTAAGACTTTCTAGTGACAAACAAGACAATTAACAGCAATCCTTCTCTAAACATGCATTATCATACGAGAAATCAATTGTTTTGCGATCCTACCTGAAGTCCAACGCTGTTGTAGTAGTCTAGCCTCGTCAATCCAGATTGAGCTCCTCCTTCACTTTGAAACCTGCATACACTAACAATCAAACGATTACATAACACCTGAATATTCCATAAAACAAAGCATATTCAACATATAGACCAAGGAGTATATGAAACAATTCATTAACAACAAATCATTGAGAAGAATGGACTTATTTGTATTAAGGAAACAAAAAAGAAACCATTACAACCTGAGCCTTGGTGTTGTGCAAGTTCCTCCCAGGGTCCAGCAAGAGTTTTCCTCTACTTTGACAAGCTCACCCACTTCCAAATGAAAAAGAAAGGATGGTAATCTCTCCTCACAAGTTTACAATGGAAGTCCTAATTCTAGTAGCATCTACCCTTTGGAATGTTTGGCTTTCAACCTCCCCTCCCTTGGCCCAATGCCTGTATTTATAGTGTTCTAGAGGAAGTTATTCAGTTCCAACATCAAATGGGATAAGCCCCTCTTTTAGATGGGGTAGCTCCTCTCTTGATGGGATAAGTTCCTCTTTCATAGGGATACATGAACCATCTGGAGGCGCTCAATACACGTCAAACAAGCTTCTAGAATGATCTAGAAATGACCACAAGTAACTTTTTTAAGATGAAACTCGTGCCTTTTGACCTTTACAGGAGTACGCACCCACCCCTCCTTGACATACAGAGCGTACAAGTACGCAGGTATTATGAACTTAGGATGCGTACACGCAGGTAAGGTAGAGAGAACCTACGTACCCAGAGATAAACATGTTTTTAAATGAATTTCTCTCTTTCTTGAAGTTTGACATGGAGAGAAGAGGTATAAGGCTTGCCAAGGAGGATAGTATGTCTGTTGATGGAGCCATACTAACTGCAAATAGTCATGGTGACAAATTTTAGTGTAACAGATTGCCCCCTAAAGTGCGAAGCCTGTAATAGATAAGGGTTTTATAACATCTAGGAAGGGTGAAGTACTTTATCATTTCAAGGATTATCTTGTGGAGAGCCCAGTCAGAACCTGCAATTTTCAACACAAAATACATGTATAAGATTATATCATCGCTGAGGTAGGCATTCCCATACTCAGATCAAAAAACGTTAACTAACAAACTAGCTACTACTCTGATACAGGAATGATTTCATAGTACATCATAATCATAAACTCATGTAGACACAGTATGGATGCAGCCATCTGTTTATAATTGGTCTACGATATAATGAATACAAAACTCCTCGCAGCCTGGATGGTGGAAACTAGATCCAGGGTCTTCATCTCTACTTCCCGAATTGGTACGATTCTAGCCATGCGAATAAATGAGTCGAAGTCGAACATGGTAGAATCCACTTGATTACCAGTCAATGATGTAAACTGTTAACAAGCGTGAGAGAGAGACCACCAGTGATGTCAATGGTTCTCAAAATACCCAGTACAATCCATGAGATGTGAATGAATGAGTCGATGTCGAACATTTCACGGAGTCCTTCGATCGAAAGTCAATGATGTAAACTGACGTCGAAGGCGAGGAACCTGCCATTGATGCATGCAGACTTCAAGGTACTGACGATTTCTAAGTCAACTCTCTAGATAATGTGCTGATGTCGATAGAAAGCGACCCGTCGCAGGCAAGCCCACAACACGAAATCATAGTTCAAGTTGAAGAAATGTTGTTGCAAAGACTGACTCAATGATGACACAATGAATGATAGGTATTTTGCGGTTGAATGTTTTGTTTACAGACCTCTTGAACACATAACGACACAATAGATGGTTTGGTGATAAATGACTCAAAGTCGACTCTCGTAACCCGACTAAAGGATGTCAATGATTTGGTCAACTGTGAGGTAAAGGATTTCCCAACCCAGGTGAATGAATAAGTGTCGTGTTCAAGAGTGGTAGTAAGGTTTTTCTTGAGACAAAAGGATATCAAATAAGCTCATTCTTCTCATTTTTCCCCCACCATTTCTGGCAAGTACCTCTTTATTTTTTACAAGCTTGAGGAGGATAACATATGCTTGTTTGTAAGCTCATCCTTCGGATGAGTCCAACTTAGGTTTTGATGCGAACCCTAAGAAGGAGTGGTCCGTTCCTGTTTGTAATAGAACAGGTCCTTTACTGTGAAATTTTAACGAGTCCAGTATAGGAGAAACTCGGCGCTTT
>APFE031311706.1:0-11958 GCA_000404065.3 Pinus taeda | reverse complement strand
CGGAAGAAGATATCAACAAAACAAAGTAGTATGATCTGCAGTGTGTGAAAAAGACACTACAGGTAGTGTTGCCTAGTGTCTGTGGATGGAGACAATGTGGTCTTTGGATTTGAAAACACTATTGTGCACATGTCGTACTGTGTTGTGTTGTACATGCGCATCTGTTGTGTTGTGTCATGTGTACGTGTATGTGTTGTGGTACATTGTGTATATGTGAATATGTTTTGTAACATTTTGGGTAGGAAGCTATGGGATTGTCTGGGCCTTGGTGTTGTGAGATTTGGGATATGCAAGCAACACTCCAAGATGAAGAACAATCCAGGATGGTTTCGAATTTTCGACATGCTTAAAGTATCCAAATATTGCCATGGAAAATGGCAGAAATTTGATTATACTTTCATTTGCTAATTGAAGCAAATGCATGAAGCATTGTAAATACTATGTAGAGTTGTACATATAAAGCGCCATGAAACAATATGTGTTCTATTTTGTTTTCGGTATTGCATAAGAGCAGAAGAAAACGAGGACGATGTTTCCTTAAAGGGGTGGGGTTTGTGACAACCCCTACCCGAGTTCCTTATGAAAATGCAATGTAAATATTTTGCATTATAAATATAATTAGAACGGGCTGTGTCAAAAGGGACACAGATTTGAGATCTAAGGTGGTTACTTGCTTTAGATGTAAATGTTTCCTTATGAGGAAAATTTGGACTATTGTTGACAACCATTAAAGGCCCATGTGATCGGAGAGAGATTTGCAAGGAAAAAGGGACAAGAATTAATGAAGCTAGGAGACTGTGCAACAACATTCATGCATTCAGACATTAATCTATGGGAACACGAATTCAGTCGAACATGGGTATATGTATGGAGGATGATGCAAACATTCATCCATTTAGGTAACTATCAACATGAGTCTTATTTGAAGTCTGCTGATAGTTACTTTACGTAAGGTTTATGTTCTTAATAGTATAGCTATTCATGGTATGCACATTATAAGATATTTGTCAATTATTTCCTTGTGTTTATTGAAGTTCATGCTTTCAATTGAGCCCACATCCCACTTTCATCCGAAGAAAGCTCAACACACCTGAACGACAACTAGGCCTACATACTGGACATGATCCCTAAAGCAAACGGTGCAGGGTCTAGTTGGGAACCTACACCGGGGATATTCCCTTTGCTGTTGGCAGAGAATTCCAACCTGTCAACAGATTTGCTGAGCTTGGTCACTGGAATCTTGAGATTGTTTGAGCTCTTGCTCTCTTTGCCTCTTGGGCTCTTGCTCTTTCCTTGCCAGGGCGGTGTTTCTTTGTTCCAGTGTTTCATTAATGTCTTCCTCTTTGGGGTCGCTTAAAATATTGTCGACTTCTTTCCCCTTTTGCTTCTCAAATTCCCTGGTGCCTTTTTGTCTCTACTACTGTTTCTTCTTGATGGTGGAGGCTCTCCCTTGAAGATTAACATTTTCCTAGGAATGCTCGAGGAGCTCCTTATCTTTGGCCTGCTGCTCACTGGGACTGAGTTCCCTAGTGGTGTTATACCAATTCTTTACTCCATCTTCATGATCTTGTCTGGTGTGTGAATATGACTGACTGAACTTTGCTTTCTTGTAGTGGGCGCCACGACTTTTTCGGTATTGTACGTCCAATAGTTGAGACTTAAAAATGGCTACCTTTCAATGCTTCAACCTCTGCCTCCACTTGTTTGAAGTTTTCCACTATATATGCTCTGATGACGAGAGGGAAGGCAGGCCATGGTTTCGTCTTGCCTTTGTTTAGTACCTTTGAAAAACCCCGTGTCATTTGGTAGCAGACTTCTTGCAAGAGATTTTTGTCTATGACGAATCTGTGTAGGGCATGGGGGGCCTTATGGGTACCAAACACTCTAAACGTATCCTCTTGGATGGGAAACCAATGCGCTACCTTGACCAAGGTTTCCATAGCCCTTTTTGACATGCATGGTGGTTCCTCACCAAATAGCAGCTGGTATAGCAGGGTGATAAAAGGTTCCGAAATCACATCTATCATATCTCTGTAGGCAGTGTCCTAGAAAACCTTGTAGTGGCAGTGCATGGGTTCGGTGGCATCTTGCGCAGACAATGCCTAAGAGTTATGAAGCCATGTAGAATTCTGGTGGTTGTTCTGGCTCGGGATGCTTGGCTGCAACTTTGTTTGTCTTTAAAGATGATGCTAGAATGTTTGCCCAATTGAAAATAGTTCCTCGGGTGGCGCAACATGCATGAGAGGAACCCAGGTGTCGTAGAATACGTCACATTTTGCCTTACCATACAAGTGACACATCATAGCGACAATTAGTTGAAATAATTTTTGTAACCCCTCTATCCTGTATGCCTGATTTGATCTAACCCGGAACGTTGACGTGTCCTGCCACCATTCCCTCAGGATATCTTTAACTAGGATTACGAAACCAGAGATCCACCTAGTATTGAAATTCTATTCTCTCAGGGAGTCTATAGTAGGGGACAATATCTGTAGGGGAGATCCCAGCTAAGGGTGCTCTAGTGTGGTCCTTGACTGTCCATGAATCCGTATTTGTATTTTGCAGGATGTTGTCAATAATCTCTGCGCACAGAAAGATCGGAGGGTGTGATCTATCTTGTGTAGCTTCGACCTCTTGACATTCAGGTATATCGGGAAATCCTCTCGGGTTTCCGGTATGTCCGGATTTGCGAACTCTTCTTAGATGTTATACCAAGAGAGTTTTGTGGTTTTATTAATGTTGCAAGTTGTGTCCCCATAGATGGGTGGCTCCTCATCCTAGTAGATCTCTAATGAACTGCTTCCCGATCTTCTGTGAGTAGCCTTAGTAGTTGGGGGTGCCATCTCTTCTTCGAAGGAGGAGATGGAGATGCACTCGAGGTCCACGTCACCTAACATGTCAAAAATACAATCCCCCGATGAGAGTGACGACATGAAAATTAAACAAAAATTGCGTAAATGAAATCAATTTCAAAAGATGACAGGAGGTATTTATGGCAGGTCTCATAGGAAGATAGGTCGCATGGTTGCAAGGCAAACAATGCAACTTAGCGACTTGGTGTATGGGTAGTAGGTCGCAAGGCAAAGAGTGTGACTTAGCGACTTGGTGTATGGGTCACAGGTCACAAAGTCACGAGGTTGCGGGTTGCAAGGTCGCTAGGTCGCAGGGTCGCGAAGTCGCTAGGTCGTTATAGTCGCAGGAAAAGTGGTATCGCAGTCGTGGGCCATGCGACCTAGGTTTTGGGTGGGCCAAGGAGGAAGATTTGAGGCTTCAAGGAGGTCTGGAATTCTTCCTGGCAAGATTTTCAGGTTTACTTGCGAAAACAGGGATGGTTACGGTCAAGGAATGGTCATGAGGGGGTCAAGAAAGATTGAACAAGGCTAGGGCAGTTGCTTCTTTGGTCTAAGGTGAAAAACCTAAGCAACAGGGGATAAAAATCCCTCTATAGTGGAATGTGGAAGGTTGGAGAGGCAAGGAATGACACTTGGTTAAAAAAATGATTATCGGGAAGGTAAAGGTTGCATACATGGAGAAAACGTGCGGGCGCCCAAGTCGCAAGCCTTCTTCGTCTATTGTGCGACCAAAGGAGCTATTACAAATGAATAGGGGCAACCTCCCATTTTATAATTTTGGTTGCGCGTGCGAAGGTCACGTGGGTCGAAAGTGTGATCTTGCGACCTATGCGACCTTGGGACCTGTTGGTTGCGAGGTCACAAGGGTTGCATGGTCACAATGAATGTCAAGTGCGACCTATGTGACCCATGCGACCTTGAGACTTGTTGGTTGTGAGGTCGCAAGGGTTGGATGGTCGCGACATGTATTGCTTACGACCTTTACTACTTAGCGACCTGTGGGTTGCACGGACCGCAATAGTCGCAAGGGTCGCAATTGTTTAACAGAGTTGCGTTCTGAAGATGCGATTGACTTGTTTAAACTGGATTTTGCGACTTAGCTTGACTTAGCAGGAAAAATTAGGTTTTTACGAGGCTTTTCTAGTCTGGAAAGCTTCTGAACAGTTCCCTAAGGTGCGGGAACTCTCGCACAATACAAGGGCTTCGAAAATATTAAGGATTTTGGAATTTTTGGGGGGTCGTTTGCAACAACTACAATAATTGGTGATTCACTAGGAGAACTCCAAGATATCTGACGTCTTTTGGCTTAGCTTAAGGGGCTTGAATGATTGTTGCTTCCATAGAACTGCACAGCCCGCTGATGGTACTCGAGTCTCTCCTTCAAATCGGTCATCTATCCCAATCTTTGAAAATGAACCTTTAACACACAAGATAGGATGCTACTTCCTGCTATCCTGGGAAGGAAAAAGGGAAGTTGAAGTAATGATATGAGCTTAAAGTTTTTCGGTATTGTGGTCATGGTACTTTGGTGTTGCTCCACTACCAGTGAGCTTGAACAATACCCTGACGGAGTCACTTCTTAGAAACTGTGAATGTTGCTTTGCTACCAATGAGCTTCGTCAATACCCTCACAGAGTCATTGCCTTAAACTCTTTGCGCAGGAAGCCTTTCTCGGTGCTTTAGCCCTTATTATGAGAATTGGATGTGCTCATTGGCACTTATTTATCTGTGCTTATTTGTACTTATTCGATGGTGGCCTAAAGCCTGGGCAGACTAGGGATCTCGACTTATTTGACTTGTAAAGAGGTTGTTTCTGGTTTTTCATAGACCTTATTGTTTTCCTGAAATGTATGTATGCTCAAAAGGTTTCTTCAATTCTCCCTTCATTCCCAAAACAACGAGTGAGCTAGAACAATTCAACCTCATCAGCCATGAAGCAGCTGGGATAAGCCGATGCGAGCAGGAAAGAAGGCAGTGTGTGCCATTGAGTTGCCCAACATTCCCAATCTTGCACACTCTATCTCGCCCGTGACTTAAGGTTGAGTCAACAAAGGGTTCTGTAGGGCATCCGCGGAAGTCAATGTGCAGGGTCGTTCTAACCTCTACCTGTCATCCCAAACTTTTATTTTGAAAGGAAAAAGAACATCAAGCTATACCGAAAACAAAACGAAATGACTAGATAGGAAAAAGAAAGGGAACTATGGTACAAGATGGGACTAGAAACCTTGGGGCTGCTAGGTAAAATAGAACTTAATGTCTTGGCCATTCACAGGAAGGGGTTCAACTCGCCCTCCCAGGATTTGCAACTTATAGGTGTGTTGGCCGATTTTTTATTTGATTTGGAAGGGACCAATCCACAAAGCTTGTAACTTGGTGTGTTTGCCCCTGTCCTCATGAGCCCAATCCCATTTAAGAACCAAATCCCCCACACTAAATTCACAATTCCTTGCAGACTTCTTGTCAAACCACCGTTTAATTCGGCTTTGGTGAACGGAAAATTTCTCCTTGGTCTTTAGTCTCTCCTCTTCCATTCTCATGAGTGTGTCAATACGGCTCTGAATGGCGGGGCAGGTGGAGCCTTTTGACTCTTGAGCTAGTTTAAGGGCCGGGATATACAAGTTAGTTAGCATAAGGCTTCTTTTCCATAAACCAGGAAGTATGGGGATGTGCCAATAGATGGTTTGGGGGTAACCCAGTTAGTCCATAGGGCCTTACTGAGTGCATTGTGCCAGTTTCTTTGGTGAGAAAGCAGGGTTTTCTTGAGGATGCAGATGAGGTTTTTATTGGTAGATTCTGCTAAGCCATTCCCCTGAGAGTAGTAGTTGGTTGAATGTTTTAAAACAATACTGTTTTCCAAAGCAAAATCATACAATTTTAAAGATGAAAAATATGTAGCATTATCAAAGACGAGTGAGGTTGGGACACCAAACCTGGCTATGATGTATTGATTGATGAAAGATATTACCTCATCGTCGTTGACTTTCCGTAATGGGATTGCCTCCACCCACCTGGTGAAATATTTGGTGGCCATGAGTATATACCTGTGTTGTTTTGATGAGTTTGGCATGATCTCACCGATGAAATCCAACTCCTTTTGTTGGAAAGGCTCTTCAATTGCTATGGGTTGGAGTGGAGAGGATGATCTACCCTGCCTACTTGCGTGCTTCTAGCGATGGGACAGTTTCTAGCATTGGCATGCACATCCTTAAAGAGTGTGGGCCAGTAGAAACCTGCCCACATGATCTTGTGGGCAGTGGTATCGCCCACATAATGACCTCCTGCGGGTCCATTATGTAGATATTTCAGCACTCGCTGAGCTTTGTCGTATTCCAAACATCTTAGCAGTATGTTGAGGTGGTGCTTTCTGAAAATATTTCTCTGAACCATTTGATATGGGGCAGCGTTGAGCCTGACGACTCTCTTCTCCTTGGCAGGCATGGTCTCGGGTAGAGACCCTAGCACTAGGTATTGCCTCAGGTCAGAGTACCACGAAGAGGAGTCGTGTGAGTCGAGTATCTTGTTCTGGTACATTTCGATCGCATGGTCCCAACCCTCTGCCTCCGAAATTGGTAGATCTGCTTTCGGATCTTGTTGATTTGCCACCTCAACAGTCAGTTTACGGAGCCCATGTCCTTTCACTGTATGTGATGGCTTGAAATCCAAATCATACTCTTAGAGGGAGGTCATCTAGTTGGCTCTCCTCTCACCTAGCTCCTGTTGGACGAAGAGTGATCTGACTACCGGGTGCCGGACCATTACTGTGATGCGGTTTTTTAGAATGTATAGTCTAAAATGTTTCACCTTTTTATAGACCACATATGCCTGCTTATCGATGTCCAAGTAATTGAGTTATGTGCCTTGTAGTCCTCTGCTCATGAAGGATATAGGACGTTCGTCATGGTCGCAATCCTTTTGTGTGAGGACCGTGACCAAGGACGAGTCTGAGGCGAAAGTGTATAAGATGAAGTCCTTACTGAAATTATGGTTGAAAAGGGAAGGAGTCTCAACGATCATTGTTTTGATGCAATCAAAAGATTCGTTTTCTTCTTGATTCCATTTGAGCACTGAATCTTTCTTTATCATATTCTGCAAAGGTTTGGCAATTTGCGCAAAATCTGAAATAAATTTGTGAAGAAAAATGATTTTACCAAGGAAAGATTGCATACATTTTTTGGTGCTCGGCTAGGAATCTGTGCTATAGCTTTCATGCAGTCAGGGTCCACAATGATTCTATCTTTGGTGATGTGTGTTCGAGAAGGTTGCCCTCGGAAACCACGAATATGCTCTTTTTGGGGTTGAGAGAGATTCCATATTTCCGGCATTGTTCGAAAATCTGTTTCAAATATTGACTGTGGTTAACCCTTTTCTTCAAGAAAACAATGACATTGTCAAGGTAGACCACTACGCTCTACCCCATTAAACCCTGGAATGTGATATCCATTGCTGCTCTTTGGAACATTGCCTCGACATTCATTAGTCCAAATGGCATACGATGAAATGCAAATGTTCCCCACTTTGTTTTGAAAGTTGTTCTGATCTGGTCCGGTTCAGCTACTAGGGCTTGATTGTAGCCAGAGAAACCATCTAACAAGGAGAAGAATTCCGATCTCGACACGGTTTGGAGAATCTACTCCATGGAGGGAATCGGGTAGTTATCTTTTTCTGATGCCCGATCGAGGCTCTGGAAGTCGACACACAAACGAATCTCTCCAGATTTCTTCTGTACTGGAACCAAATTGGATACCCACGAAGAGTGTCTGACCTTGAATATAATGCAAGCATCCAACAACTTCTTGAGTTCCTTCTGGATAAGGGGTTCTAATGCGAGATGCACCTTCCTTAGTTTTTGCTAATGTCACATGGTTTGGCTTCGAATTCGAATTCGATTACAATTAAGTTCGATTCGAGTTTCGAATTTTTCGATGATATTTGAATGAGCTTCACCATTAGGTTCGTTCATGTTATATTTTAAATTATATTACATTAACGAAATTAGGGTATTGTTATTTTAAATATTATAAAATATAACTTTATATTTATGGAAATTTATAAATTTATTGATATAGTATATGATAAAATTATAAATATATATTAAATTATAAATGAATATAAAAGATTTATGTAATTTTAATTATTATATATATAATATATATATATATATATATATATTATATATATATATATATATTAAAATTTATATATTTTTACAAGAATTATTTTTAATTATATTTTAATTATATTACATTAACGAAATTAGGGTATTGTTATTTAAATATTATAATAATATACCTAATTTTATGGAAAATTATAAATTTATTGATATAGTATATGATAAAAATTATAAATATATATTAATTATAAATGAATATAAAAGATTTATGTAATTTTAATTATTGTATATATATACTTTTAAAATTATATACATGAACGAACCTAATGGCGAACCTCATTCGAATATCATCGAAAAATTCGAAACTCGAATCGAACTTAATTGTAATCGAATTCGAATTCGAACCCGAACCATGTGACATTGGCAAAAACTAAGGAAGGTGCATCTCGCATTAGAACCCCTTATCCAGAAGGAACTCAAGAAGTTGTTGGATGCTCGCATTATATTCAAGGTCAGACACTCTTCATGGGTATCCAATTTGGTTCCAGTACAAAAGAAATCTGTAGAGATTCGTTTGTGTGTCGACTTCCAGAGCCTCAATCGGGCATCGGATAAAGATAACTACCTCATTCCCTCCATGGAGTAGATTCTCAAAACCGTCTCGAGATCGGAATTCTTCTCCTTGTTAGATGGTTTCTCTGGCTACAATCAAGCCCTAGTAGCTGAACCGGACCATATCAGAACAAATTTCAAAACAAAGTGGGGAACATTTGCATTTCGTCGTATGCCATTTGGACTGATGAATGTCGGGGCAATGTTCCAAAGAGCAGCAATGGATATCACATTCCAGGGTTTAATGGGATAGACCGTAGTGGTCTACCTTGACAATGTCATTGTTTTCTTGAAGAGAAAAGGGTTAACCATAGTCAGTATTTGAAACAGATTTTCAAATGCCGGAAATATGGAATCTCTCTCAACCCCAAAAAGAGCATATTCGTGGTTTCCGAGGGCAACCTTCTCGAACAAACATCACCAAAGACAGAATCATTGTGGACCCCACCGCGTGAAAGCTATAGCATAGATTCCCAGCCGAGCACCAAAAAAGGTATGCAATCTTTCCTTGGTAAAATCATTTTTCTTCACAAATTTATTTCAGATTTTGCGCAAATTGTCAAACCTTTGCAGAATATGATAAAGAAAGATTCAGTGTTCAAATGGAATCAAGAAGAAAAGGAATCTTTTGATTGCATCAAAACAATGATCGTTGAGGCTCCTTCCCTTTTCAACCAGAATTTCAGTAAGGACTTCATCTTATACACTTTCGCCTCAGACTCGTCCTTGGTCACGGTCCTCACACAAAAGGATTGCGACCATGATGAACGTCCTATATCCTTCATGAGCACAGGGCTACAAGGCGCAGAACTCAATTACTCGAACATCGATAAGCAGGCATATGTGGTCTATAAAATGGTGAAACATTTTAGACTATACATTCTAAAAAACCGCGTCATAGTAATGGTCCCGCACCCGGTAGTCAAATCACTCTTCGTCCAACAAGAGCTGGGTGAGAGGAGACCCAACTAGATGACCTCCCTCTAAGAGTATGATTTGGATTTCAAGCCATCACACATAGTGAAAGGACATGGGCTCTGTAAACTAACTGTTGAGGCGACAAATCAACAGGATCCGAAAGCAGATCAACCAATTTCGGAGGCAGAGGGTTGGGAGCATGAGATCGAAATGTACCAGAACAAGATACTCGACTCACACGACTCCTCTTCGTGGTACTCTGGCCTGCGGCAATACCTAGTGCTAGGTCTCAACCCGAGACCATGTCCGCCAAGGAGAAGAGAGCTGTTAGGCTCAACGCTGCCCCATATCAAATGATTCAGAGAAATAGTTTTAGAAAGAACCACCTCATAAGCATCGTCATAATTCTGGAATCATATTCACACACTGTTAAAATAATAGATCTTCCAAGGCCATCCTTGCCCCCTTGATCCATTATTAACTAGGAATGTGTCATGCAATTCACATCTGCATTGAACAAGTTTAACAAGTCCCTCTGAGGAAAATATCATTCAAGCATTAGAAGATAAACAAAAATCAGGGCAGAGACTTACTCTCATCGAAAGGAAAACTTTATTAACACATAAATCACAGAAAAGGGACTTTCCTAGGGCTGCCACACAAGGAGAAAGTAGCACACTGACTGAACACTCCCCAGAGACTGAACACTCTTTCCTTAATCACCTCTTTGAAACAAGTGACTCTGATACCGAGAAATCTATTAAGATGGCTGAGGAAGGAGATGGATCAGTGCCACATCAAGGACAGAGAGATGAGGAAGAGTCAACTTTTCCTTCTCCCATACAAGAACCACAGGAAGATGATGAGATCAAAATGAAAAACATACCCCCATCAGTGCTACCTAATTTTTATGGTATGGCTTCAGAAGATCCGGACTCATTCTTGTTCGAGTTTGACATTGTATGTCAGACATATGGCTATACTGATGATGCCCATAGGCTCAGACTTTTTCCAGCGACACTAAAAGGCATCAGCCTTAAGATGGTTCATGAGGCTTGGTGAGCATACCATAACTGATTGGGATGGTATGAGAAGAGTATTTCTAAGGAAATATCAACCCTACTGGAAGATCCAAAGACTCTAAAGATGACATATTTAGAATGAGCCAACAAGAGGATGAAAACTTAGAGGAATACTTGGAACGGTTTGTCTACAACTTACAAAAATCTAAACACCGAACTATGCCTCTTGAACTGACCCGCACAATATTTTTGAAAGGTGAGAGGAATACATGGATGACCTTAACTTGATGGGTAAAGGTGACATTTCTATTTTACCCTTTGAAGAAATCATTGATCTATGCGAAAAGTATTCAAGGAGTAAAGCTAAAATAGGAAAAAGAACCCTGTCATCCAAGGTCACAAAGTCCGCCTCAGCAAGTGTCACAAGGGCTAAGATAGGGAATCTGCTAGAAGAATTTAAAACAGATTTGTTAAGCACAATAGGGAACCAAATTGACGCTCTAAAAGATAAAAAGAAACAAGAAGTTGAAGATCCGGTAATGGCTATTTTCTGCCCAAAGTGCTGGAAGAAACATGCATTAAAGGACTGTCCACTAGAAAACATTCAAGTTTGTGCTTTCTGTACTGAACATCATGATATATTTAACTGTCCTAAAGTTAAGGTTTTGCAGAACTGTAACATGGCATCCAATGCAGAGATGGAAAACATGTATTACATGGGCACAAAAAGACCATGGCAGCCAAGGCCAGCACCTCAAGGTATGTTCCCAAATCAAAATTTGCAATTTCCTGTGAATGATCAAATGTATGCACAGAACTCATGGAATGTACCCATGCCATGGAAGCACCAAAACAACCCACAGCAACAATGGAGACCATCTCAATAGTACTCTCAATCTTATCATACATATCCTCAACCATACCCACCATATTCACAACCATATCAACAATACCATCAACCGTATCCATCACATTCTCAACCATATCAGAAGTATCCTTAGCAAGCTGTTTATCCACCTCAACCTACTCAACAAGCGCTGCCTTCTCCTCCACCAATAAATCCACCACAAATACAATTTCCAGCTAACTCACAACCTTCCAGACCCACTCAAATTCCTGCTCAAACTGTCCCAAATCCAAATAATAGAGCCGAGAGGCCAACCTATAATGTAGAAGAGGGAACCCCATATCCCACACTACCCTTGCAAAATATCAACTTGAGGTCTGGTAAGGTACTCCAGAAAGATTCTCCAATAACAGATAGGCAAGAAGAAAACATAGAAAATGAAAATGAAATGACAAATCAAAAGGAATCAAACGATGATATGAGAGATAAGCAAATGCAACCATTGCATCCACCTTTTCTAGACCGATTGGTCCAAATCAAACCTCCATTGTCTATACCACAGTTTGATGTCTTAGATGAGCTCAAAAATGTCTACAT
>APFE031311700.1:102427-113156 GCA_000404065.3 Pinus taeda | reverse complement strand
TTTCTCCAATATTTGATAGCTGATCATCAATCTCTGCTACTGTCCTGTTGTACACAAGCTCTGCTACTGTCCTGTTGTATAGTGATCCATCACCTGAATAGGTTGCCATCAAGGACAACACTTTAGCCATAATGCCAACATTCTCCCTAGAATTCTGGGACTGTAGTTCCTTGCCACTGTGCCAAGTTTATCAAACCCTGTTCCACCATCCGATGTGTTTAACAATTAGTTCAGAGTAGAATCAATAAACTCTGTAAATGCTATTAACAAACAACAGCCGTATGATGGCGAAATTACCGATAAAATGAGTGATGACCAGACAGCACGTTGAAACATCCGCATAGCCTCCAGAGATAAGGAAATGGTTCAAGTCTAACATCAAAACGAGGTAAACACCTAAGTAGCAGACACCGCGGGATGGATGCCGCATAACAGAGTTCTCCGGAAGCGGCCTCCCTCTGTGAAATGAATAACATAAACCCTAACATGATGCTTGTAGGGTAGACACGCGAATCGTCCACCGTCCGATGGCAGGATTCAATCCCCATCGTTAAAGCTACCAAAATCCTGAGGAGGCGGAGTACTTGTCTACTGCAATTAAGGATATATCCATTCTCGTGATCAGCAACCAGATCAAGGGTCGATAAAATCAAGGCAGGTCCACCTGTCCATGCCTCATGCAACCAGTATGTAGTAGGTAGGATTCGCCATGAGGTACGGGTAATGTAAATCATATTGCATACGATTTTGTCAATCACCAAGTTGGTAAGTCATTAATGTAGATATAAATTCGCCTTGGGTAATGGAGGGAACAGTATAACGAACGGTAAATATTTGAAAGTATGCTGAGGGCGATGGGTTCAACCCTCGTACCCAGAATTAGACTATGTACAATGTAATAATTTTTTTTTTTTTTTTTTTTACTCTGAACTATATTATTATTATTGGAAAATGGGGTTGTGACATTTAATAAGCACGCCGATTTGGTTTAAAATCTATATGGAATTTTAATTTCACACAAAATGAAATATTAATCCCAAATTGTCCTTTAGAATGCATCTACATGAATTACAAATGTTCATATTATACATTTTCCGTTTAAAGTCATCTTATTCTTGAAAAATAGTTTGAAAACTATATTGAAATTCAAATTGTGGTTATATGATTGTCGAGATTAATTTCAGATATGCACACAAATTTTTATTTCTAATTTTTCTAAGATTCAGAGACAAAATTTCAATAATTTTAAATGGTCAATTGTTCAGATTCCATCTCGTTCCATATTGCCAATCAATTTATGCACATATTTCTTCCTTTCCATCTTCCAGTAAGTTCAAATTTTATTTATATTTCGATTATCTAATTGAATTTATTTATTTTTAATCCATTTCAATTTGAATAAAAATGTATCCAAATCTGTAGGAATCTAATTTATAACCGAGTTCAAATGCCCAAAATATTACTCCATATTTTAAAAAATGTCGAAAGCTATTATCAGGAGCAGCATGTTGCAAATAGTTGGTATATGAAAATGCACAACCTCTTTACCTTGCATTTTGGAACATGGCATCTTTTAGCCACAATCCTAGATCAATGATGGTAATAATTGTTTGGTATAATATAATTTCAATAAACCAATTGTATTGACATGCTTACTAATATCATTGATATTGTACTAATGATGTTCAATATTTTTTGAAATTAGGATTATAGTGATGATGAGCGACCCACCTACCATCTTCTGGAGCACCCCACTACAATTTCAACTGGAGAGAAGGATGCATTAAGAGCAAGAATCAGAGAGAAAGCATACAAAGAATGGTTGAATCAACCACCTATTCAATTCCCACTATGTCCAGATTCATTGATACCTTATTCGAAAGCCTAAAATCTTCTTCCACCAACCCTCCTTTTATACCTCACATCAAGTGAAAGCCTACTCATCTAGGGACAATGATGTTGTTGTACAACATGAAAGAAAATTTTGGCATATCCAATGCATGTTTCTTAGAAATATTGAGGTAATTGAATTGCATGGTTGATCAGGTTCCTTATATTTTGTCACACAATCAAATTTAAAAATGGTTGATTTTATGAATGTTAAATATTGACATTGTAAAATTGTATTCCCCACCAACTTGAAGATATTCAAAGATAAGTTTCTTCCGAGTGGTAATTTCTTGTCAGGTAGCTGCGAAGAGGAAAAGAAATTGTTGAAATTGTTGGTTGTTGAGTACATATCATATCATGCATGTCTGAATGGTTGTATTCTATATAGAGGAGAATCTATAGAAAAATAGATATGTCTAAAATGTGGGCATGGCAGGTACTGTAATTAAAAGAAAATGGGTAAATCACATTCTCCTCCTCATAATATATTGAAACACATGCCCATAATCCCAAGGATTCAAAGACTCTTTCATTGAAAATAATTAGCTATGTTGCAGGGATGCCGTTTCATCACACAAGATTGAGTCTGGAGTTATGTGAATCCCAATAGATTCAATAGATATTAAGCATATGCATATAAAGGATACATGGCTTGAAAATTTCAAGGATGAAGTATGAAGTCTACAACTCAGCATATCCATGGATGGTTTCAATCCATATTCCCTCCAATCCACCAACTATTTTGTTTGGCCTATAGTAGTGATCAACAAGAATATGAGCCCATGGTTTTCTATGAAAAATGAACATATTAAGTTGACTCTCATAGTCCCTGGTAGAAGAAAAGTGAAGAATATGGATGTCTACTGACAACCATTGGTAGATGAATTGAAGAAGTTATGACAAGGGATGCATGTGTACGATGTATGAAGACCCATCACAACGAAGACGAGTTTTATGTTGTATGGTATATGTGCTTACACCATACATGATTATCCATGTTTATGGTTTTTCTTTGGTAAATTAAATTATTATTGATTTGATTAGTAACAATATTGTTTCACATATTTAAAATTAATTCACTACAATTTTTAATATCTTCATGCTTGCTAACATGGCATCCTATATACAATAATTTCATATGTCTTGTAACAAAAGGGTATCATGAATGTAAATGTCGTGGACCTTCTCTGAACGTTGGGTGGTCTGACCACCTACAAATTCTAGTGTATGAATACTTCAGCGTATTCCTCCTACAAGAACACCCTTACAGAAGAGAAACATTTGATTTCAATGGTAAACCTGATAGAAACCAAATGCCTGCAATAATGAGACCAGTTAAATGGCTTAGAGCATATGAGAGAGAGAAGGAGAAGGAGTCTACAGAAATGTTCAATTCAAATGTGGAGCCTATGCTCAATGATCTATAATTCCTCGACACATATGTTGAGAAATTTCCCATGGGGATGGAAAGGAAATCTATATTTTATCATCTCCCACATTGGGAGCATATTAAGATTTCCCACTTACTAGATCCTGTGCATATATTTAAAAATGTTTCATCTTCTTTATGGAGGCACATATCACCAAAATAAAGTGACATGTTGGCTGTTAAGAGAGATCTTAATTCTTCAAAAACTAAAAGGAAACATTGTCAAAGACAAGAAACTATAGGATAGGCCGGCCCTTCTTGGCATTTCAAAGAAGGTGATGTCCCATGTATTTTGAAGAAATATGATATTTATTTGGCAAATTAATTTCTAATGAGTGTGAGGGTTCCTTCTTTATATGGATTCTCGTTGTAGTGTTGCTTCACTATGGAAGATCGTTTTTCGGCGTTGAAATTGCATGATCATTTGAACCTTCTAAGAGTAAGTACGTCAAAATCGTGATTTTGTTATTTTATTTTTATTTTTACATAATGGGACATTTTATAACTAATTTTGGTATAATTTACTATTTACTGCGCAGTGTCATTATCCTCTGCCCGTGCATGGGAGTGTTAAGCATGACTTCCCCCAAGACCTACGAAGTACCATATCTAAATTATCTGCATTTGAACGCTGGATCACATCAAAGGAGATTCATATGGATAGAACTCCATGCTGGCATCAAGAGATAGTTGAGATTGTTTGTATGTTTGAGAAGGAGTTTCTGACGAGTTTCATGGACTTTCAGGTTCATCTTCTAATTCACCTAGTAGATGAGGTTAAATTAGGTGGGGTCGTTTTTTGTCACTAGATGTTCTTCTTAGAGAGGTACATGAAGAAATTTAAATCTTTTCTTTGACAAAAGGAAAAACCCAAGGGGTCTATGGCAAAGGGGTATATATCATATGAGTCTTCCTATTATGCTAGTGAGTACATCAAGTAGATCGACAACGCACCAAGTGTGGCAATTTGAGACAATGAAAGGGAAGATGAAAAAAGAGAAGAGGAGCTTCATGAATGGGAAGATGTGCATGATAAAGAGTAAGATCATGCTTATCATTTTTCAAATTACTATACAATAACTATTCATGTTGAACTTTATATTAATGCATATTTTGATCTCATGCATACTCTATATCTATATATATATATATATTATATATATATATATATATATATAATAATATATATATATATATATGTTGATTTTATTTGATCATCAACAAATTCAGAAGTTGAAGCCATCAACAAATTCATTCTTTACAATATGGAAGTGACACAATCGTGAGTTGCATTGTACGAAGAGAAGAGGAGAAAATGGGACAGTAGCTAGAAATAATTTAAATGGTTGAATCGTAGAAGTGTGTCTTATACTGAGCATTTAAAAGAAAATATACCAATGATGTGCCCTAATAGCTGGGTTTCTTATCAAGTCAAAGAGAAATATGGTGCATCTGGTCATTCACCGCGTGTTGAAGAGGATGCACTAAATATAGGGATTGGGTGTAACAACTTGGTAATTATATTCTCTTTCTATACAATTTTAACTTCATACTACACCTTGGAATTGTAACATCTCTATATATTTTTTATTTTTACTTGTGTTCGAGTTATTAGACACATGACACTATGATTTTTTCACTTTTTATAGGTGCATTTGTTCCCATATATGTGGGCATATGGACATGAGTTTTGCATGACGGGTGTCGATTATGGATGCATGACACAAGAATGTGGAGTGGAAGTGGAGTTACGTTGGAAAGATACAAAAGATCATTCAACTAGACTTCTCTTCGTTCCACTGAATTATTTTAGGTGCAAATTTTTGTAGCATTTTTTGGTTTTGATAAGGTAGAGTAAAATAGTCAAAAAAAAAAAATATTTTGAAAACGTGTTAAGTTAGGATATGGACATAACAATAATGAATAAATATGTTAGTGAAACAAATCTTGATGATGATGTCCATATCAAAGAAAATGTTAGGTTAGATTTCCTAAAAAATAAAGACAAAAAGAAAATGTTAGGTTAGAAAGAAAAGAAAACAAATAAACTCTGAAAGTGAGCAATTCTAAATGCCATTACTATTGTTTCTACAAAATAATGGTTTTGTGCAGCTTGTCATAAATCCCACAACCCATGACAGTGAAATAGTTTAATCTTGACTGCTTCATGCTTTAAATTTGATGTTATAGTTAGAGAATAAATATATAGCGAAACTGTTTAATCTTGGCAGATCAATAGTTAGGTAGAGAATAATAAGGTGCTCATCAGTTTAATCTGAGCTCTTGGATGTTATAAGGTTAGAATTAGATAGTTTTGTTTTGTAAAATAAACAGAAAGGAAAAGGGTTTGCTAGCTTAAATGCACCAATTAGGTGAAGAAAAAATGATAGGATAAGCAAAGGGTAAGTAGAAGAAAGGTTGCAAAATTTTGATGATTGGTTGGACAAAATGTACATTTATCATGTTTTACCATATGTTTCTATGTACATGAGGCAATTACACAAAGCAAAATGAAGGTCTACAAGATCAATTAATTAAGTTCCCGTTCATCTCCATTCATCCCTATATTCACTAAATTCCCCTTCCCACCTTCATACATACATATCCATTCATTTTCCATAAAAACCCTTTTCCTAAGGTCAAAACCCTTTTTGCCTAGGAAAAGAGAAAATCCAATGTTAAATCCCCTTTACCCGAAAAACCCACAAAAATATGTTTACCCTAAGTGTTGATGTATATATGCGAAAAACAAATAACCCATGAAAAGCATTATACTTAGTGTATTCCCCTTTTCAACTCATATTTCATATATTTCCCCTTTTCCACTCAAATTTTCATATTAACACTAACCCATAGTATTAAACCCCTAAAAAGTCCTTTTTCCCATATATTATTAAATCCCTTTATTAAATAACCCGAAACCCTTAATTTTATTATAACACTATATATTTAATAAAACATCGCATTGACGGATCGCAAGCCTTTCAACATGAATGCACCCTCCCCACATTGCAATATGCGATTGCAATGCGCTTGGACCCGGCGCAATATATTTCACAACTCATTGCCATTTCACATTTTCCCTCATCACAAGTCTCGAAAACAATAACCCTCCGCTGTTGTGATCTCCAATTACGATGGGAACCCAGACCCGATTGCATTATTAACTATGATTTATTTCCATATCTCGTCCTGCCCTTATCACATTCCTTTGTGATGGGCCTTCCCCCGCTAAACCTCGATTTCGATATGTGATGAACCTAGACCTGATATCCTTTATCTGCCCGAATTCATAATTTTTCAAGTCCACCATACCGTGTTTTGCAAAGGTTTTCTTTGTTAAACTGTTTTTATGTTTTAAATGAAGAATCAACCTAAACCTTTGTTTAAACATAAAACCCCACTAAATCTTAATCTTTATCCCATAATAAAGTGCCATACTGCCATAATAGCTCCATACTACTCCTTTTCTCCACCACCATCTGATCTAATGCATTCAAATCCAATTTTTGGTTGGCTCTCTTTACGAGCGTTACCCACCCAAAAAGCGGTATTCCACTGATCTCCCTTGCTATGTGTCAAGATCAGATCATTTCGGGTGACCCCCTCCCAAAATCACTCATGCATTCTAAATGGTGTTCTGAAAACCAAAGTCGCCTCCCGCATAATGACAAAATAGTCACTATTCATTTTGTTCCATAATTCAAATAGAAGATTGTTGTTTCGTTTAAATGCAAAAATCACCATTTTTCTCTGTTTTGCCTGTTTTCATAGTGAAATCTCCATAAAGCCTCTACAACCAATAAAACCATCATTTTACCTTCTGATACGCTCTGGACTCCTTCTAATATCTCTTCAACCACTATAAAGCCATTGAAGACATTCTCTGTCACCTATGGTTTTCTTAACAGTTTCTGTGTTTTGCAGGTAAAGACTCTTGTTCCAGGCTTACAAAGGAAAAATCTTGCATACATTTGGAAGACAAATACAAAGATCATATCAAATTAGCTTACCATGTGACATAAAATCAAAAGAATTTATTGTTGAAAAACACAGTAAAAACCTAAAATGTGCAGTAAAGGTAAAAAGAACACAGTAAAAGCTACTAAGCAGAGTCAAAGGATATTCAGAGAGTTTAAAGAGCATCAATGAAAGATCAAATGAAGTAATCAACTAGTGTAAAGGATACAAACAATCAAGTAGCTTAAAGGGGAAAAATATCAAACAACAAAGCTAGCACAACCTGAATAAAAGGGACAGCAAGAAAAAATTCAATAACTGCCCCTATCCTCTTACATGAAGATATTTCCTTTCCTAGAATAAAACTTAATCAGTTTTAGGATATTTCCTTAGTTTCATTATTGTATAAATAACTCTCTTCTTGAGATGTTATAGGTTCAAAGTTCAAGGTTCATAGTTCATTGCTTGTTAAGTCGTGATTGTTTATTCTACTTTGAACCTGGAAGCCATGGTCCACCTTTAAAGGAAGCTTTTGTAGACACTTAATGTACTCAGTCTTTCTGGAACGTTAATACAAAGCAGAGGATTCTGAATTTGGTTTTACACAGTTTGTGTTATCCTGTAAGTTCTTCTAGTTATGAATCATTATGTTTTTCTTCATATTCTTATGACTTATAGAGATATCTAGGTAGGAATAATTGTGTCTCAATTTCTTCCTATAAGCTCCTAAAGTGACCATCTATTAAGAGAATGGATTAATGAACTGTCTATTTAGCTAATCCCCTCTTATCAATAAATCATTAGCATCTTATGTAAGCTTAAATATACTACCTTGAACATTTGAAATGTAGTTTAGAAGGTTTTCCTACAGTCTGGAAAATGTGATAATCATATTATTTTTTGTCTTCTTCTCACGACTATTTTGATATATATCACTGTGTAAAGCTTTATAGCAGCCCTTTGCTGAGTTATTAATATGTCTCAAAGGATTAAGTATTTCAACTCTAAATCTATCTTCATTCATTGGTTTTTCAAAACTAAAACCAAAAACCCCAAAACAATTATTTTAGATGCCTTGGCATCGGTAGCTGACCTACTACTATCTCAGAGGTACAACACAACTAATGAGACAACTTTGATCAGAGTAATGTAAAGGAAGATCATGATAGTGGGATGATATCTATCAACTATAGAAAGATGTGGCACAAAGCTAGTGAGCCTTATGTTTTCCCAAAACACTGAAACCAAGTTTTTTTTAACCTAGATGTGTTGGATAGGGATTGGTGGTCCGTATTAGGACATGACCCTAGATCAAATCACAGTTTTGAGAGAAACAATGTTATCATGCCAAACCAGGAAGATAATCAGGGCAATGAGAATGGAGAGTGATATGTACTTGTGTTATTTCATCATTTATGCTATTGTTGTATGTTTTTGTTGATTAGCTAAGAGAAATGTGAAAAACATGAATTTTAGTGACTATCTTATGATAAGTACATGGAAAAATTAATAGTTTTGGTGACTATCTCAAGCTATTGTAGTAAAAATCATCCCTTGTCTCTCTTTCTCTCCAATATTAATAGGTTGAATTACTATAACACAAAAATCAATGTACATTTTCAATAATTTTTGTGCTTACCCTGAATTCAATGCACTGTTTTATTCCAATCACTTTAAAATTAATGTACCATCATACATACAATTACATCAAATCAAAAATCAATATGTACATTGAAATAAATTCATATAATTCAAGAAATCAAATAAGATTATAAAATAACATTTATGTTGAAATCAATGCATTTAATGCAAGAAATCAAATAGGGTTAGAGATCTACATTTACACTCAAATCAATGCATCCAGTGCAAGTAAGCAAATAGGATTATAAACCAACATCTACACGGAAATCAATGCATATAGTGCAAATAAGCAATTAAGATTATAAACCAACATCTACACTAAAACCAATGCATCTAGTGCAAGTAAGAAAATAGGATTATAAACCAACATCTATACTGAAATCAATGCATCTAGTGAAAGCAATCAAATAGTACTATAAATCACCATCTACACTTAAATCAATGTTTTTAGTGAAAACAATCAAATAGGATTAGAAATCATCTACATTGAAATCAATGCAGCTAGTGTAAACAATCAAATATTATTAGAAATCAACATCGACACTAAAATTAATGCATCTAGTGCAAGCAATGAAATAGGATTAGAAATCACCATCTACACTGAAATCAATGTATTTAGTGCAAGCAATCAAATAGGATTAAAAATCATCTACATTGAAATCAATGCATCTAGTCCAAGCAATCAAATATCATTAGAAATCAACATCTACACTAAAATCAATGCATCTAGTGCAAGCAATGAAATAGAACTAGAAATCATCATCTACACTAAAATCAATGGATCTAGTGCAAACAATATTCTTCCCTCTCTCCCCCATACTTATATATCTATATCTCCCTCCATCTCTCCTTCTTTGTCTCTCTATCTCAACCCCCCAAACACACATGATCTCCCACTCCATATATTTCAATCTCTCTATCCATCCCCCACTCTCTCCATATTTCTCTTCTTCCCTCTCCTCACTTTCCATATATATATTTATCTAAATTTGTTTCTCTATATCACCCCCAAAACATCACTCTCTTTCTCCAATCTATCTATATATCGTCCCTACTCTCTCTCTCTCTCTCTCTCTCTCTCTCTCTCTCACCCTTCTCTACCTCTCCCCTACTTCTATCTCTCTTCCCTCTTACTGTTCTCTCTCCCTCTCTCTCCATATTTCTTATCACTCCCTCTCTCTCTCCACCTTTCTCTCTATATTTATTTCTTCTTAGCTCCCTCTCTCTCCCCCCTCAAAATCAATCTCTCTTTCCCTCCCTCTCTCCACTCTCTCAAATCCTCTCTCTCTCTCTTCCTTCCTCTCTCTCCTCCTCCCTCTCTCTTTCTCTCTCTCTTCATAGTCCAACTTTGTTACTATATTCCTCCTTCTCTCCTCTCTCCTTCTCTCACCCATTCTCTTCATCTCTCCCTCTTATTCTCTTTAACTCACCCCAAAAGATACACACTCTCTCTCCATCTCTCCTTGTCACTCCCTCTCTCTCTCTCCACTTCTCACTCTCTATATTTCTTCTTCTCTTGCTCTCTCCCCCTCCAACTCCATCTCCCTATCCCTCCCTCTCTCCTACTATCTCCCAACTCTACTCTCTCGTACTTCCTCTCTCTCCCTTTCTCTCCTACCTACCTCTCTCGTCCCCCATCACTCACTCTCTCTCTCTCTCTCTCTCTCTTCCCTCTAATCCTCTCTCTTCCAACAAAACTCTCCTCCTCTCTCTCAAGTCTTGTCTCTCATTCTTCCTCTCTCTCCCTTCTCTTCTACCTCACTCACTCTCTCTCTCTTTCTTTTCCATCCAATCCTCTCTCTTCCCCCA
>APFE031311700.1:37760-100162 GCA_000404065.3 Pinus taeda | reverse complement strand
ATATTAATATATCATGACATATATTACCTCTAGATATATATGGGAGGGAAGAACAAAGACATAGAGTGATAGAGGTGGAGAGATAGGGGGAGTGACAAGGGAGAAGTGGAGATAAACTTAAGGATAGGGGAGAGGAGGAATGAAGGGAGAGAAAGAGAAAGAGATCAATGTGAGAGGTAGAGAAGGGTAACAGAGGGAGAGGGGGACACAAATATGGAGGGGGGTGACACAAAGCTGGGGGGAGGGAAAGAGAAGGAGAGAGCGAGGGAGATAGTGAGAGGATTGGAGGGCAGAGAGAGAGAGAGAAAGAGAGAGATGGCGGAAAAGAGAGGAAGGTAGGAGATAAAGGGAGAGAGTAAGGATGAGAGAGAGGACTTACAAGACAGGAGGATAGAGGGAACGAAGAAGAGAGACATAGAGAGCGAGAAGTGGAGAGAGAGGGAGTTGCAATGGAGAGATGGAGAAAGAGAGTGTATGTTTAGGGGTGAGATAAAGAGACAAATAAAGAGATACAGAGAGAAGGGGGGAGGGAAGGGGAGAGGAGGAGAGAGAGAGAGATATAGTAACATAGTTGGAGAGAGAGAGAGAGAGAGAGAGAGAGAGAGAGAAGACTTGAGAAAGAGGATGAGAGTGATGGAGGAAGAGAGAGAATTGGAGGGCAGGGGGAGAGAGAGAGAGATGGGGGAAGAGGGAGGGAGATAGGATATAAAGGGAGAGAGAGGAATTATGAGAGAGCGAACTTGAGGGAGAGGAGGAGAGAGGGAGGGAAGAAGAAATACATAGAGAGTGAGAAGTGGAGAGAGAGAGGGAGTGACAAGGGAGAGATGGAGAGAGAGTTTGTATGTTTGGGGGTGCTATAAAGAGACAAAGAAGGAGAGATAGAGAGAATGGGGGAGAGAAGGAGAGAGGAGAGAGGAAGGATATAGTAACAAAGTTGGAGAGAGAGAGAGAGAGAGAGGATGTGAGAGAGTGGAGGGAGGGAGGTAAAGAGAGATGGTGTTGGAGGGGGGGAGAGGGAAGTAAGAGGAAAGAATTATAGAGCTAAAGGTGGAGAGATAAAGGGAGAGAAGACAATAAGAGGGAAGAAGGATAGAAGCGAGGGAGAGGGAGATAAGGGGGAGAGAGAGAGAGAGAGAGAGAGAGAGAGAGAGAGGCAAAGGGAGGGATAGAGAGATATATTGAAGAAAGAGAGTGTATCTTTTGGGGGTGATATAGAGAGAGAAAGGGAGATAGAGATATAGATGGAAAGTGAAGAGAGGGAAGAACAGAGATGGAGAGAGAGAGAGAGAGAGGGACATACAAAGATATTGATAGATATGGAGTGAGAGAGTGTGTGTGTTTTCGGGGTTGAGATAGAGAGACAAAGAAGGAGAGATGGAAGGATATATAGATATAAATGGAGGAAGAGAGGAAAGAATATTTATTGGACTAGATGCATTGATTTTAGTGTAGATATTTATTTCTATGATATTTGACTGCTTTCACTAGATGCACTGATTTCAATGTAGATTATTTCTAATCCTATTTGATTGCTTTCACTAAATGCATTGATTTTGGTTCAAATGGTGATTTCTCATCTTATTTTATTTCTTCCACTAGATGGATTGATTTCAATGTAAATTTTTATTTCTAATAATATTGATTTCTCACACTAGATGCTTTGATTTCAATGTCAATGATTTCTAATCTATCACACATCTACTTAGTCAATTTACATATATAAAAAAAATAACATAATCCCTAAGACAAACCTTACAACTCCTATTTAGCTTGAGAACATTACCATTTCCAAAGAAACATTTATACATAAATTAATGCACATTGATCTTTATTATAATTAAAGACATTTACTAGGGATTATAGTCCTGATACATTTCAGAATTTAGTCCAAAGATTTACAACAAGTTTTGTAATCGAGATGAGGATAGATGTTCGTCCCTCATGGTGGCTCCTCTTACCATGTCCACTTGTTACTTACGCACATTCTTCTAATTAAATGGTCCTGGCACATTATATTAATATCGTTGGTGATCAAGGTCCTAGTTCCATCTTGTATTTAACTGTTACCTCATGATTCTCCAACCTGCATTAACTCTGGCTAACCGATGCTCGGCCTAGGTGGAGGTGGTTCTTCACTAGAGTTATTGCTATTGAACCTCACTCGTTATAAATTTGGGATCCACTTTGGATTGAGGGCTTCAGTTTCTCTACTGGAATGGATGGAGGAGAGGAACCCTGAGGTTTCTAACTTCCAAAATGGTATGGTCACCATTCATTCCTCTTGGTTATTGTTTTATGGCTTCTTCTAGGAAAGTTTGTTCATGGTTCGGTTACTCTCTACTAGAGGTTTACAGAACTCTGATACTTCATGCTACCCTTGGTCGTTGATAGGGGTACTTGAAGGTCCGGGCTTCACTAATCAGTCATTAGGGTCTTCTGGCATACATGCAGAAGATATACCAACAATAGGTTTTTCCCCTCGAGTTTACTAGGTAATTTAATGGAGGTATTGTTGTTATTTTCGTTCACTGTCACTATAGATTTCAGTGAAGCTTACAAATCCCTATTTTCCCCACCCAGCCAAGGTGGAGGGTTTTGCAAAGACTTAGTGTTGGGCAAGATGCTAGTCAGGACCATCGTTTGGCTCACTGGTCAGACTTGATAACTTGTTTATTTTCATTCTGGGTAATTATTTTATGCATGGTTTCTGGCTTGGTTCTAGAGGTTAAAGTTGTGACTCCATAGGGAGCTTGACACTTGTTTTTTTATGGATTCTATAATGAATACTTACTGTAATCTTGTATTAATTTAATTTTATGAATCCCTCCTAGCTTTGTACATTCTTCAAACTATATCGGCTCGTTGACTAGTTTTTTAATCATTTGTATATTTATACTTAAGGTCAAGTGTGAAGTGATTCGAACCCTAGTGAGAAGGGTTACAGTTTTGGTTCTATGACTTTTGAATGAATTTATATACCTGTTTGCGTCTTTACAAATCTTGGTATACTATAATCACCACTGTTATTTATTTTCCTTATGGTATTTATCCGTACAAAATTTTTGAGTGTGCTTGCTAGCTTTCCTCTTGCGCTTAATGGTTGAGTGGTACCACAATACTATGTATATAACTATTTAAAGGATTTATATATATACTCTATCACCACTAGTAGTAAGGGTTTGAAGTCTTTCGCAAGGATAAGTCCTCGACTTCTATTTTACAACGTAATTTAAGGCATTTTATGAGAATACAGAGGATTTTAATTCATGTCTTATATGTATATTGGGGAACCTAGTCAAGCTCTTCGATTTCGTTCTTGACTGGAGGTTATTACTGCAGAGCCTTCCTTACTTATTTAACGGATTCCTAATTATTTCGAAAAAGAAACTACATTTTTATTTTTCCGGCTCTTAGTAGGAATTATGGTTTAGGCATGTCCATGGCTTAGATATCTCTCTTTTTCTCCGATTTTCTGAAAGGTTTGCTCAGTTGTATATTTTAAACAGAACCTATCATAATAGATTTCTTTATAGTGGAAAAAAATCTCTTCGTTATTTTCCTAGCAGAGGGTTTAGTAATTTGGTCTTAACATGCTAGTAATTTCTATTGGGAATTTCTGACATTGAATGAAGTTTTGTTCTCTGGTTCATAATTATGTTCAGATTCATACCTATGTTTAGCTTATAGTATAACTCATTTTATGTATATACAAACCATGAGTTCCACTAATATAAGCATATTTTCCCTTTGCATGAGTTTATCTATACACATATTATCGTAATAAATTTACATAACATTTTACCATATTTAATCAATATATATCCTAAATCACTAAGAATGATAATTGCATTTTTATCATAAATAGAGCAAAATCTATCTCAATAACCAACATGTAATATCACTTATCTGAACTGTTATCTAGCTTGAAATATCCATATTTCAATCTTGCAACCAGACCTGAAATTCTCTGTATCTTTTCCTCCCAACCTTGGGACCACTTATGTAGTCTCCCCCTGAGCTGTTCTTGTTCACAAGAACTCTCTATTTTTCTTGAGACTTACAGTCTCACTACTCTCCAATTCAAACCAAACATGGCCTTATAAGATTGTCTGGCATTTCAGCATAGTATGTTCCTTAGTAACTTTTCTTTTCTTTTTCCTTGATCTCAAATACCTCTATCCTCTTGATCTCTTGAAAAAATCCTTAGGAAATTAGTTTTAAGAACTTAGTTAGGAACATGTATCTAAATCCCTAACTAATTATTAAGTAAAATAATATTTACTAATAATTGTTGTCTTCATTAAAAAAAAATACTTAACTTCGAAAATAGTATTTTTAAATTAAGAAAATAAATAGTTGTTCAAACTGCATTATTTAAAATATTTACATGATCTAGGGGATATCACATCTCCCCCCCCCTAAGATGTAACATCGTCCCAATGTTTTCCTTCTAAAAACAAATTTGAAAAGGTCTCCTTCATAACCTCCTTATCTTCCCAAGTGGCCTCTTTAGACTCATAGTGTTGTCATTGCACTTTAACTTGGGTGATAGCTCGTTTCCACAACGTTACTTCTCTCGAATCTAGTATTCCTAGAGGTTCAACCAAGAATTTTCCTTCCAGTTTGACCTACATAAAAACAAAACGAATTAATTCATCAACCAACTTCTTTAATAAATCTGCATTTAAAGAGAAATTTCCTTGAATATTTTACCTGAATGTTTTTCCAATTGATTACGTGTTTAGGATCATAAACGTATTTCTTAAGTAGAGAAACATGGAAGACATTGTGCAACACAAATGTGGCCGGGTAAGGCAATCTAGTATGCCACTAGCTCGATTTGGGCTAAGATTTGAAATGGCCCGCAAAACCAGAGTGCTAGCTTAGCACATTCAGTCCATTGCAATGTACGTTTCTTATCTCGTAATCTAATGTAAACATGGTCTCCTACCTGAAATTCTTGAATGCTCCTTTTCTGGTCAGCAAAGTTCTTTTTCCAGTCTTGAGCAAAGTTTAAGTTGCTTCATACTATTTTTACCATTTCCTCCATTTCTACCAACATATCCGGTCCTAACATCAACTTGTCCCTTGGTCCACTCCAACTCAATGGTGTTGTACACTTACGTCTGTATAACACTTCAAAAGGACTCATCTGTAGAGATGTGTGGTATCCACTGTTATAAGCAAATTCTACCAAGTGTAGGCAGTCCTCCCATTTCGATGGTTGTTGCATAACATAAGTTCCTAACATGTCTTTAACCACTTGGTTTACTCTCTCTATCTGTCCATCCGTTTGAGGATGATAGGTGGTGCTAAAGTGTAGTTGTGACAAATCCTTCAGAAAGGGCCTTCCAAAATGCTGATATAAATTTCACATCGTAGTTTGAGATGATCATTTTCGGTATTCCGTGTAGCTTGAAAATGTGTTGCATAAAAATATTAGCAACTTGAAACACTTTATAAGTTGACTGGACTGGTATGAAATGAATAGATTTGCTCAGTTTGTCTACCACTACCATGATAGAGTCATTTTTCCTTTTTGAGTTAGGCAGTCTAGTGATGAAATTGATTGATATGGTTTCCCATTTCCATTCAGGAATAGGTAAGGGTGGATTAAACCTGTTGGGTGTTGGTGCTCAACTTTTATTTGCTGGCATTCCAGACATCTGGCTAAATATTCCGCTACCTCCTTCTTCATACCAGGCTAGAACAATTCCTGTCTTAAGGTAGAAATCATTTTCTAGTATCTGGGATGGCCTGCACAAGCAATCTTATGAAATTAATCTAAAATTAAATTTTTAAGATGTTTTTCATTAGGCACATATAACCTCTTCCTATAAATAAACAATTCTTCTAAATTTACCTCCTATCCTAATTGTTGTTCATGGTTGTTTGGAACTTTTGCTTGCTCCCATAAATGTTTATATACTAAATCTTACATGGTTTTTTCACGAATATGCTCATAAAAAGTTGTTCTTGATTCACTGAAATAAATTTCAGAAAAACAATTTATCTTTCAACTCAAATCATCCACAACCCATTTTTCTTTCCCCTTCAAATGCTTGACTTCAAAATCAAATTCGCTTATGGAATCTACCCAACGATCTTGTCTAGCATTCAAAATGGGCTTCTTAAAGTAGCTTGTTAGACTATGATGATCAGTCAATAGCAGAAATTTCTTACCCATTAAATAGTGTCGCCACATTTTCAAGGCATGAATCACCATCACTAGTTCTAAGTCATATGCAGAATATTTTTGTTTGTACTCTTTAAGTTTCCCTGGTTCATAAGCTACAACCCTACCTTCTCGCATTAATACGCCACCTACACCCTCCTTGCTAGCATCTGTACAAAACATGTACTTTTTGTTGGGATCCACGATGCTCAACACGGGTGCAGTGGTAAGTAGAGGCTTGAGCTGATCAAAGTTCTTTTGGGAGTCGGGGGTTCATCTAAAGGCATTTCCTTTATTTTGCAAAGAAGTGATAGGATATGCCACCCTATAAAATCCTTCCACAAATCGCCTATAATATCCAGCTACACCCATGAATCACATTATGTCAGTTACATCTTTCGGTACCGGGCCATTCCATGATAGTTCTTATTTTCTCTGCGTATACTATGATACCATTATTGGTGATAACATGTCCTAAGTATTGGATTTTTTCCTTAAAGAAGTCACATTTGTTTTATTTAGCATACAATTGGTGTTATCTTAAAACTTGCAGAACAATACAGAGATGTTCCTTGTGTTCTTCCATGCTTCGAGAGTAGATTAGTATGTCATCGATAAATATTAACATAAACTTATCTAAGTATTGATGAAATATGTTGTTCGTGAGACACATGAAGGTTTCTGGGGTGTTAGCTAGTCCAAAAGGTAGCACTAGAAACTCATAATGTCCATACGAGTTCTAAATGTTGTTTTTGTTATATCCTCCTCTTTTATTTGGATTTGATGATATCTTGAGCGGATATCGATCTTTGAGAAGACCATTTCACCCTTTACTTGATCAAATAATTCATCAATATGGGGTAAAGGGTATTTATTTTTAATGGCCAGTTTGTTTAACTAACGACAGTCCATACACATCCTCAATGTTCCATCTTCTTAACAAAGAGCATTGGAGCTCCCCAAGGGGACACACTCGGTTGAATATACCCTTTACCAAGCATCTCTTGTAGCTGAATTTCTAATTCAGTTAGCTTCAGTTTGCTCATGTGGTAAGGGGCTCAAGAGACTAGGGCAACTCCCGGAATTAACTCAATGGTAAAATCTATGTCCCATTTTGGGGGTAGGCCTAGGATTTCCTCAAGAAATACATCCGAAAAGTTTTGTATCACTCGAATACTTTCTACAAAGTAGATTTATCTTTAAAATCAATGTACCCACTTGTATTGCATAGATTTGGAAGCCTTTTCTGGTGCATCTTTCCAATTGGGAGGTTGTTATAGGTCTTATATGTAGAGGTTTTTGAATAACTTGAATTTCTTGCCTTTCTCCTTTCTCATCCTGGTAATTAATGGTTTTTTTCTTACAGTTAATAAGGGACCAGTGCTTTTCCAACTGGTCCATACCTATAAGGATGTTGTAGGATCCTAGGGGTAACGCAATAAGATCTTCCATAATAGACTGGTTAGCTAAACTTAGAGGGCAATTACTGACCTTGGACAAAAGTCTTCATTTTGCTCCTGTGGCTAGTTGTAGTAACCATGGATTTTTAAATTTCATTGATTGCAGTTTACAGTGTTCTACAATTTTGGGGCTAATATAACTTAGGGTAGCCCCTGGATCGATTAAAATAGATATATATCTATTAAAAAATTTACCTTCAAATTCAACCATTGTTGGTTGAAATTCTTCCTGATGATCTTCAAGGGTGGCATTAATTTTAGGAATGCTCCTTGCCACCTCTCCCATGGTAGATTATTCTTGTATCTACAATATATGATCAACTCCTCTGCGTTGCGGTTAGTTTTTGACATAATGTAGGCCTCCGCACTCCCAACACTGTACAAGTGGTTTGTTATTTATTTCTATTTCAAATCTACCAGCTTGTTCATTCATCCCGTTTTCGCCTGGTACCTTAAATATCGGCTTATTTCCATTCATTTTTCGTTTAATTTGACCTTTAAATGATCCTTTGATTCTTGGACCATTGTTCCCTTTGTGCTTGGAAACAAATTTACTCCCTTTTTTGTCATCCCACCTCTTGCTCAAATCTCCCTTTGGTTTTTTTTGTTGGTAATAGATCTGTGCCTTATGAATAACTTCATCCATGGTTTTTTGGTTGTCAAACTCCAGCCATTCTTTCATGAATAGTGGAATAATACTGATGAACCACTGCACTTTTTCTTTTTCTTCACGTTGTAAGGGACATACCGAAGTAGTGACGTGAACTTGGTTATGAACTTATCCATGGTCATTTGACCCAATCGGAGATTCTGAAACTCCTTCAATTTTTTGTCATAAAATATTTATGTTATATATTTCTCCTTGAAATATCTTTGAAACTTCTCCCAGCTTATGTTTTGTTCATTAACTCCTGGGACTGTTTTGACTTCCTCCAACCGTAATGATGTTTTTCCTTGTAACTAAAAAATGGCTAGTCGAGCCTTCAGCTTATGATCATACTCATACAACTAGAAATACTTGTTCATGTTGATGAACCATGCCTCTGCTGCCTCTTCCTATTCACCATCATAGAGAGAAGGTTTTATTTTTCGAAATTCTCCTTGAACTTCTGATTTCTATCTTTTTCTGTGTCTTGTGATTTGACACATTATCTAATTCTTCTTCATGATTTTCTTCACCTCCTTCTATCCCAATATTCTCAGTTTGATACTCTTGTTCCCTTGTCATATTTCCGTGTTTAGGGAGGGGCTATTGGCTGATGGTTATGTCTATTTGATATACTTTTCATAATTTTCTCTTGCTCCTACATTAATCATTCATTATCTACCCGTAGCCGGACCATCTCATCTTTTAGTTCTTGTAGAGTTTCCAGGATAGTTGTGTTAGTATTTCATGGCTTATCTCCTAACTATACCCATACTTCAAGATTACCTTCTTAAAATGATGTTGGTCCCGTTCCCATCTTTTTCCGGTGTGGAGGGTTCCCAGCTCTCCTCATGCTGAATGCTTCCTACGTGCATATCACCAAAGTTGATATTTCGTTATCTGAGGGGCCTCGATTTAGAAATGTGAGTGCTCTAATACCATATGTCACACATCTACTTAGTAAACTTACATATATATAAAAAATTAACTTAATCCCTAAGACAAACCTTAGAACTCATATTTAGCTTGAGAACATTACCATTTCCAAAGAAACCTTTATACATAAATTAATGCACATTGATCTTTATTATAATTAAAGAAATTTACCTAAGATTGCAGTCATGATATAGTTCAGCCTTTAGTCCAAATATTTGCACAAAGTTTTGAAATCAAGATGAGGATAGTTGTTTGTCCCTCATGGTGGCTCCTCTTATCATGTTCACTTGTTACTTACACGGGATTTTATAATTAAATGGTCCTGGTACATTATATTAATACCACCGATGATGGAGGTCTCGGTTTCGTCCTGCATTTAGCTCTTACCTCATGATTCTCCAACCTACATTAACTTTGGCTGACTACTACTTAGCCCAGGTGGAGGTGGTACTTCGCTGGAATTATTATTGTCGAACCTCGCCCGTTGTAACTTTGGGATCCACTCCAAATCGATGGCTTTCATTTCTCCACTGGAATGGATGGAGGAGAGGAACCCTGGGGTTTCTAACTTCTGAAATGGTATGCTCACCATTCATTGCTCTTGGTTATTGTTTTTTGGCTTCTTCTGGGAAGTTTGTTGAGGGTTTCGTTACTCTCTGCTAGAGTTTTATAGAACTTTGAGACTTCATGTTTCCCGTGGTCATTGCTAGGGGTACCTGAAATTCTAGGCTTCATTGATCAGTCATTAGGTTCTTCTGGCATACATGGCTCAGATATACCAATAGTCAGTTCACTCCCTCAAATTTACCAGGTAATTTTAATGGAGGTATTGTTGTTATTTTCCTTCTCTATTGCTATAGATTTTGGTGAAGCTTACAAATCCCTGTTTTCACCACTTAGTTGGTGTGGAGGGTTTTGTAGAGACTTAGTGTTGGGCAAGATGTTGGTCAAGACCATCGTTTGGCTCACTGGTTGACTTGAAAACCTATTTATTTTCATTCTGAGTAATTATTCTATGCATGGTTTATGGCTTGGTTCTAGAGGATAAAGTTGTGACTCTATAGGGAGCTTGACACTTGTTTTGATGTGGATGGTATAACAAATACTTACTGTAATATTGTATTAATTTAAGTTTATGAAGCCCTCCTAGCTTTGTACATTCTTTAGAATATACCGGCTTGTCGACCGAATTTTTAATCATTTGTATGTTTATACTTAAGGCAAAGCGTGAAGTGATTCAAACCCTAGCGAGAAGGGTTACAATTTTGGTTCTATGACTTTTGAATGAATTTATATTCTTGTGTGCATCTTTACATATCTTGGGATACAAGAATCACCACTGTTATTTATTTTTCTTATGGTATTTATACCTACAGAATTTTTGAGTGTGCTTGTTAGCTTTCCTCTTGCGCTTAATGGTTGAGTGGTACCACATTACTATGTATTTAATTGTTTAAAGGATTTATATATATACTTGTTGGTATCCTGAATTTCCCTATTTTCTACCCCATTTCCATCAATATCAACCTTTTTTTTTACCTTAATACAAGACCCTTCTTCCCTGCACTAGTACAAGTTGGTTACCATTTTCCTACACATGCTCATAGTTTACATTAAGATTTCTTACAACACTTTTTTAATCTTTTTATGTAGATTTCATGTTATTTACATATTCTTGCAACTCATATTGATTTCCTAGAAGTAATCATGGAACAAACTGTTAATAATGTATGAGTTGACTAGTGCGGGAAGATTCTTGCACTGCCACTGTTCGACATTCTGAGAGCTATCTTGCACAAGGACGGATGTCGATCTTTGACTTTGAGTTTAACTGTTGATAAAATGAAGTAGGTGGTAGGCGTCTAGGGATTTTTCTCCAAATATAGATCATGGCCCAATGAAGCTCATGTTTTTATAACCACTGGCTAAGTTTGTAATTCAGTTTCTAATTATGTTCGGTCGAGAGGCCTAAACGAAAATTATTCGTAATTAATATAAACGACTTAGAGGTGAAGTATATATATGATGTAAATCATAGATAGGAAAGGGAGCAAACCATCGGTTATTATTTTCATTTATGTAATCTGGTTATCGCCTCATTCTATGGCTGGAATTCTTCTTAATGTAATTTGCCGAATCAAGTAAATACAGGACGATCATTATGGTTTCCACACACAACATGTAATTTCATCTTTGATGTGTTATTTGAAGTGTTGATCACTTTTGTTCCTTAGAAGGGGAACGAGCTAGTTGGCCAAGGCCCGATCAATCCAGCTCATTGACCCCTCTCACTTTTGTGATTTGGGAAGACGGTGTGTTTATTTCATAGTAGCTGTGTGATGAAATAGTTTAATCATTAATCTTTGATTTTTGAATTAAATTATCTTCTGTAGCCTATGTGTGGAACGGATCCATAGTTTTCAGAGCATTTGTGTTCATTTTTGTTTATAAGATATCTTTCATGCATTTACTTTATTCTTGCTTTATGTTTTAATTCATTTTTGAAGCAAATCATGTGAGGAACTCTTTCCTTCACAAGTGTGTGTTGTTTCTTGCACCACGTTCAGTGATTTGTTGCAGCAAACATTAAATCACTCACCTGCATTTTATTCCCCATTATTTCGCAAGTGAATGAATCAATAAATCAAGTAACTATTTTTGGTATTAAAATTTCATCTCTAAAAAGATCTAGAAGCAGTTATATTAACTACCAAAATATACTTCCAAAGAATATCATTATTATGGGTGAAGTACCAAAACTGGTTCACACGTGCAAAGTACTGTTATAGACATATTTGGGCACTGCAACCCCAATCATATATGTCAATAAACCAAGGGATCTTTAACCCCTAAAAGTGTTGTTTCATACCCTAAAGGATTGTGGTCAACTGATTACATCATTTCCTAGAAGTTCCACCTGAAAAACCACTCAGAACTAGCCAAAACTAGACCATACTGACTGCTCCATGGCCAAGGTGCGATGCATACTGGCTACTACACTAGCCAGTTGTGATGCATACTGAAAGAGCCTTCTGTGGGGTGCGATAAGCAAGAATAGAAAAATGGAAGAGATAATTTGCTAAGTGGATGCAAAGGGAATCTTCTGGAAACTTCTCATATGACACTTGCCTCTCTAAATTCACCCAGGGATGAGTAAGAGATCAAATAAATCTCCAAGTGGAACCAAGAAATATTAGTGGAATGACACTAATCAAGAACCTAGAGTTGATTAACACCCCTACAAGACACATATATATATATATGGATCCCTCATCTGAGAGAAATAGAGGCTGGCATTTTGTAATTTGCAAGGAAGTGATGTTGGTTTCTCTTTGAGAAGAGACATTATATTGTTGGGTGATCTTTATTTTCATGAGGTGAAGAGGGATTTGATTCTCGAAGGATGCTGCTGGATTAGACAACTGGGTTGTAATCCTCTCTTCAATTATTAATAAATTTATTTGAGTTTTCCTCCATATAATTGTGTATTTGTGAATCTTGTTATTTGTGAATACAATTGTATGGTCAATGTATTACTAATTCTGTGTTTTTTATGGTATTATATATTGCGATGCTTTGATGGTGTTTTGTTGCTTTGCCTCTACAAGTATTGTCTAAAGCGGGACAAGTAGGAGAGGAGTGGCAAGCTCTATCAAGGAAGCAAGGAGCCAAGTGGAAGATCTAGGTTGGTCCTCTTTGCTTCTCTCTTATCTATCATACATAAAGGAAATCGCAATTTGCTTTGATTGTTTGTTTCTAAGATAGCTATCTATCTTAGTGGGACTCACTAATCGAGAAGACACCATTTTCCTGAAAACAAAATGGTGACTCCCCTGGGGAATGAATATTTTGTTTGTTTGTTATTGTTGTTTGCTTTATAAACTACAGATGGAGCTTGAAGTTAGCTAGCTAGCATTCGAACTGCTTTTGCTATGCAACTGCAAAGTAGATGAAAGTTGTTTCATTCAATCTCTAGGTTGGTTTATGAACTGAACATCTGACTTACAAGCATCCTAAATGCACTTTTGGTAGCTCAATAACCTCTTAAGATCATACCCCTATACTTTGTTTTTACTGTCTATCATATCTAAGCCTAAATTGCTGAACTTAGCTACAAATTTTGAGGAAAAACCAAACTCAATTTTGTTACCTGGCCCATCACACTGTCTGTAACTGGCAGCCTGTATGCATTGCACCTCCTGTGCGTTGCAGGTGAGATGCATCCCTATTTCCGTTAAGGATAGGTGCGATGACTGAATGATGTTGTTTCTCTCTTTGAAAGTTGGTTTTTCCTCCTTGTTTTCAACTCTATTTAGTAGTTTTGCTGCTTATGATCATTATCTCATTGCTGAAGCCTCCTTCTTTTACATTATTCAAGCTCCATTGATTAGGATTTGTAAATGCTTTTTTATGTATTTTTCATCATTTACAGTCCTTCTTTGTCAAAAGTAGCTTAATCGAGCTGTCGTCTTTTGATGCAAAAGTGTCGTAACTATCATTTCAACTCAAAAAGAAGAGTGTTGTAAATTCTTCCTCCTCTAGATAGTTGATTGTACTTTTGTCATTGTATTTGATTTGAATTGCCAATATTTGAAGTGTTGAAAGCATTTTTCCGTTCGAAATCAAAAGTGTCGTTTAAGTTTTCCTTTCATTTTGAAAAGAAATTGTTGAAATGTCGCTTTGAAGAAACTAGTTCGGATCCATACTTAGTTTTCCTTTTCGGCATTCTCACATTAAGGAAATGAAAAAAAACAAATACATGCATTTGCATTTGCATTTAGACTATGTGCAAAATATGACTTAGGCAAAGGGCATCTAGTGTGTGCTCTTTGCTCTCTATTGAAAGGATCGTACTCTTCTTTCCTTAGTAGCCAGGATTTTCATTGTTGAAATAAAATAAACAACTTTTTATCATTTTAGATTCCATATTTAGGCGTTTCACATCTACATCATGTGGTGAACCTTGGAAGACAAACTTCTTAAAAAGATCAACTCTAAAATAAATCTCAATGAACATAAAAACGCTTTGGAACCTAACGCAACACATCTAGAGGTCTAGGCTAGAGACGTGTTCCGATGTCGTAAAACCTAGTAACTATTGTTTTCATCGAAGGTTGGGTGATTCCTCCTCTTTGATACGTCAAGTGCCAGTACGGACTTGTGCTCCCCATACTGTTGAGTATATATTGGGAGACCACAATACACTGATATCCTTTATTCGTAGGAAGTCGTGTCTTCCGCCCTATTGATCGCAATGCAATAAACATAGCATTTGAGAAGATTGACTAATGTACATAAAGTCCTTGGTAATTTGTCTTTACTTTACCACCAAGGTGTATATTGTAGTTTTTCAATTGGTTTGGTAATCCCTCTATCTAGATTTCCAGAGTAGTCACATTCGTTCCTTTTTTACTCCTTAAACGAAAAGGTCCATCTGAGCACTTGTCACTTTAGGCTCATTAAAAATCAAAGGTGACTAGAGTCATCTTTAACTTTTTCTCAACTCTTAAAAATTGAAAAAGCAAAGTTGTGCCAAAGCATCATAAAATTTATTTAATTCGAAATAACATTTTCCCTTTAATTTTGAGTTGATCAAGAAATCTGCAATCATGGAAGAAAGTCAATCAAAACCCCGTCGTTCACAGAGACTAGGGAGTCAACCATATTTGAGTCCAGAAACAAAACCATTCCGGGCAAAACGGTCTCGTTTAACTGAGTCAAATTCTCCTGGTTTATTTGGAACTTGTGTTTCAACATCATCATAGACTCCAGTTACTCCAATCATTTCTGGTACATCTTCCTTTACAGAAGAAGTTCCGCAGTTACAAGAGGAAATTAGAACTGGTCCTAGGGTAATGGTAGACACTTCTATTCCTAAAATAGCTCCATCTAGTACTGATCCAGAAAATGAAGTTTACTTACATGAACATCTGGAAGTTGAGTTCCAAAGTTTGGAAGGTGTCACCCCTCCAGTATTTGTCACTACAGAAGTTATACCTTCTTCGGCTCCAGAAATATTTTACAGACCTGACAGTCTACCTCTTCCACTTGGACTGATTGCCATAGAAGAGATTGTAGAGGATCTTCCATCCAGTACTCCATTGCATTTTGGAATTGGGATCCACGTATATCCTTCTATTAGTGAAGTTAGTTCTTTTAATCATCCTTCATCGCAAGTTCCTGTCAAATCGCTAGGAAATTTTTTGGATAGACTAAATATGTTTGAGAAACCATCAACATCTAGGACTATGTCATCTGATACAGCCATAGCAGAACTTCCTACTGCCACTTCAATGATGTTTGCTGGTATACCAACTATCCCAACTAGTTACCAATCACTAGATGGAGTCCACCCAAGGACTATTTTGGCGGCATGGTCTGTTCCTATTTGTTCCTCCAAGATCCTATCTGGCATTTCTTATGTTGAAACTTAGTGAATTGATCCTGTGTACCAGTTTCAATTTGGGCAGCCTAGTCTTCAAAGGCCGATCTATCCTTTGAGCACTGGATTGCCACCATATGGGGGGCATTATGTTTTTTCATTGTTCCCTCCTGGAGAAAAACCATATGAGAATTCACAACAAAATTCATGCCAAACTAGAATTACATCCAGTGGTTGGATACCAATACTACCTCAACAACCAAGGGTTGTATATTCAATGCAACCAGCCCAACCTATGTTGAATACCACCACTACACCTACTATTGTGACTGTGTCACAAGTACAAGCACTACCTATTATATGTCAACCTCAAGTCTCTCAGGTTGCAATACAATAACTGTTAGGTAAATTTGACTCGGGATAGAGTAAAATTTGACCAAGTTAAACAATGATGGTTTTGGGACACATGGTATTGTGCACCCATAGTATTCTGCCCATGGTATTATATGTAATGGAGCTTATAAAAGGCTGGAAGGACTTCTTTATTGTAATGCAAGACCTGGAGGTGAGCGGTGAAGGCTCACTTGGTCAGATTGGCCAGGGTTTTGGCCAATGCTAATAAGATCTTATTAGGTTGGGTTTTTCCCCGGATTTGGGGTTTTCCCAGATAAACATTTGTGTTTATGTGTTGTGTTTATTGCTAGTTATTTTTCACCTCGGTAAATCTCAATATTAATTTAATTTCTCTGAATAATTTCTTAACAATTAGTATCAGAGCTAGATATTGGCTTCAAAGGGATTCTTTGATGCCAGGGGTTTATAGTGCTTGATGAGATCAATGCAGCAGATCTAGGTATGAAAATAATGGTGGAACAATCATACACAGAAGAACCTCGAGGAGAATGTGCAGAAGATAGTGTCGTAACAGATCGCAGTGCATTTGCGATATTTACCGATTTGGAACATGGTGACGAATTGTTCAGGATTGATGTAGCTTTGAAAATTGTTCATTTTCTGCTACGCAAGGCCATCGGTTTTGGAATCTACGAGTTTCTCATTGGGCTCGCAGTTGAAGCGGTTTGATAGAAGTTTTTTACCAAATCAAATTGAGAGAGGATGGATAGAAGTTTTTGAGCAAATCAAATTGAGAGAGGATGGATCAGAATCACAATAGCAATAAACAAAAAAAAAATTACTGAAGTCAAATTATTGCATGTAAATGGGCATACCACTGTAAGACCCTATAAGGCATGTGTACCCCTCGGTGATCACCGGTAAAGTCTGGGTTAGACCAAGGTGATAGGGGGGATGTTAGGTTAACAATACCACAGGTAAAAACTCTAAGGGGGTAAGAGCTAGAGTGAGCGGGATTGTCGCACTTAGTAAGTTTGGCTGGATTTAGTCAAGGAACCCCAAGTCAAGTTTAAGGGGGGATTTTTTAGGTAAACTTGAATCGGGATAGAGTCAAAGTTGACCAGGTTAAACATTGATGGTTTTGGGGCACATGGTATTGTGCACCCATAGTATTCTACCCATGGTATTATATGTAATGGACCTTATCAAAGGTTGGAAGGACTTCATTGTAATGCAAGACCTGGAGGTGAGCGGTGAAGGCTCAGTTGGTCGGATTGGCCAGGGTTTTGGCCAATGCTAATAAGATCTTATTTGGTTGGGTTTTTCCCCAGATTTGGGGTTTTCCCAGATAAACATTTGTGTTTATCTGTTGTGTTTATTGCTGGTTATTTTTCATCTCGGTAAATCTCAATATTAATTTGTTTTCTCTGAATAATTTCTTAACAACAGCCTCTTGTCTCTACGGCTCAATCACAACCTCAAATTAGTGTTTCCTTAACTATAATGGCTCAGGCTCAAATGGGTACTATCACTTCACATCTTGGTCAATCATCCAGTATTGCACAATAGCAAATGGTTCAACAACCATGGCTGGTGCAATATCAACAATCGCAATTTCGGCAAGCTTATCGAGGACTTGAGCAACAAGTCTTTGTAGGTAACGAGAAACCTCATTTTCAAAATGGTTATCAACAACCATACTATAATGGTTATGCCCATCAACCTTATCAAATTTATCAGCATCAGATACATTATGTTGGTATGCAAAGACCTACTGCTCAAGCGATCCCATCTTATCCTGGGTATGCTTCGCTAAACTTGAATCAAAAGTTGCCATTTGTAGCAACTCTAGAATTACCAGATCTGAACCAGCTGATGAATGATCCAATTGCTTATGCCCCTTGGCGGCCAACGATTCCTCATAAACTTCCCTCTTATATTCCTAAATTCAATGGAAATCCAGGTGAATATCCGTCGAATCATGTAATGACTTTTCATTTGTGGTGCTCATCTAACACCCTAAATGATGATTCAATTAGGCTTCGCCTTTTTTAGTGAGCGTTAATTGGTCCAGTAGAAAAATGGTACATTGAATTGCCTAGAGCTTCATTTGATAACTTCAGTGCCCTTGCCACTACTTTTATAACCCACTTTCAGTTACCCATAAGGTACGAAATGGGAACAGTACTCCTTACCAACTTTAAATTGACAACAACCACTCACATATCTGATCATATTCATGAGTGGTGTCATTGTCATCGAATGGTAAAGACATACGTTCTTGATCAGGTTCTAGCTAAGTGGTTTATTCAGTCATTATTGCCTTCTATTACTGAAGATGTGGCGAAGGGAGGAGTTGTCATTGAAGAGCAAGTCATTGCTTGTGCACAATATTTGGACCTGATCTATACTCAGTCTGGCATGCTCTATCAAAAAATTCTTGACGCTCCTAGAGCAGAATTTTTTATTCCTCCCCTTTCTAAACTAAATAAGGACTCTCATGCTGGCAATTACATGATTGGTACCTCAAGTACACAAACCGCAAAGGCTCCATCTAATAAAGCCCTTGCAGTTTCTAGTCAAAAATCAAATGATAAACTTCTTGCCTCGGAGGTTAATGTCGTGTCATTTGAAAAGGGAAAAGAGCCAAAGCAACCAAGGGGAAAGAAGAAAGGAAAAAATAAGAAGAATAAATAGGAAAATTCAACTCCTGAAAATCCTTTTGAGAACCCTGCTGGGAAACAAAAACCTCGTTATCCATGTTTAATACGTAATGACGAGAATTTTACGAGATATTTTCCACATTGAGCTGAGGTTGTGAAATTTTTAAAGACTTCAACTACCTCAGTGGTGTTGACTGATCCATTTCCAAGCCCAGAAACTAACTTGGTTGCTATCGATCATGCTTCCAAATCCCAAGTGCTTATACTATCCATCTCGAAACAACAAAATTATGCTTTGATATCTATGAGGAAAAGAGATTATGGGAATCCACAGATGTTGAAAAACAAGGCTACAGATCAACCCAGTATTTCGACAACAACTTCGTCAGAATTTGTGCTACCCATCATTCCTAAATTAACTATAAGGCTACCAAAGGGAGTAGTACATAAATCGACATTTAATCCTCGTGCTCAAGTAGCAAAAAATTATAATATAGTGGATGATCTAGCTCAGTCGCCATCCGCTATGTCGAAACTTGAAGTACTGTAGAATTTTCCCTCCCAAAAACAAGATTTGTTATCAGCTATAGGTGGGATTGACCCAGCGGATTCCAATCTTGTGGCCTTTAACCATAAAGGATACGAACCTTAGTTACTGGCTCAACTTGCTTTTCTTATACAGGTAAAAGCCCTCAATAAAACTATTCATCGAACAATCATTGATGAGGGGGAATCTACCTATATTATGTCAATGAGTTGCTCGAAAACTTTAGGCTCACCACCCTTGTCACGATCAACAATGACATTAAAATCATTCGATGGAAGAACATACACACCATATGGAATTTTAAGTAACTTGCAAGTTGAATTGGGGGACAAGACAATAGAAATTGAAGTCAAGGTCATTAATGGAAGCCTTGACTACAATATCTTACTAGGAAGGCCCCGGATTTATGCTATGGCTGCCGTTGTGTCAACATATTTTAGAAAGATTGCATTTCCCTTCGAAGGTGGAATTACAATCGTTGACCAACTAACCTTTTTCCCCAACAGTTCACAAGCTACTGGAAACATTCCATTGATCCATGGAAGTCCTCAATTGCTTCAAAATGTTGGAATAGGTCTTTTAAAAGACTCTTCTTTGACAGGTACTTTTGCCCTCCTGCCTCTGAGTAATCTACCAGAAGTGGCAACAGTAGAAACCTGTCACATGATATCTTCTACATCATCAAAGATTAAGAAGAACTCTAACCATTTTGATAGTGTGGATCATCGTGAGGTGTTGCCCCCAAGCCCCATAGAATCTTTGTAGCAATCAATTTTTTGGGCTTGGGTGGTGAACCCAAATCAACGCTCAGCGAGTGTTTAGATAGATAGATCTCTAGAGTATGGTACCTCTTCTGATCCTTGGTCTCTTATGCATTATATAGACAAAGGAATCATTCAGTCGACGATGAGAGGAGAGACGTCATGGGAAGATTACCACCATCGTTCCCACGTTCAAGATAAAAATGAAGATTATCCAAGCAACCTTAATCATCCTTCAGTTTTTTATTTTCTATCAAAAACTATAAAAAAAAGACCCCGGGAGCAAAATTCCAAGTCGAGTCTTTCACTTGATCTCATAAAATAACATTCATTCCATCCACCTGATAACCATCAATATTCTGGTGAATCTAATAAAGCTTGGGGAGCATGCACCTAGTTGTAAAGATAAGTTTTCTTGTAGGTTATCTGATTGGTCTGTCACACCATTAACCTTTGTCTATTCTAGACGAAGCTCTCCTGCTTCATCACAGTGATTTCCATCTGGTTACAAGAGACCCTCCTTTTCATCATGTTGGGGGCATGCAAACCAGATGAGCATATGTTATTGTAGAGTTAAAGCTCACTAAAAAATAAACCTACCAATGAGACACATCTTTAAATGACTAGAATGAGCAATGTTATTGTATGGTTCAAGCTCGTTAAAAAATAAACCTACCACTAAGCATAGTTTCACCCAATTCAAACTCATTAAAAAATGAATCCACCCTCGGTAAATAACCTTTGTGATTTCTCTGTTGTCTGGATTTTGAACCTTGGTTGTGTTCCTACTATCACCTCCATTCTTCTAGTTGATCATACGCTTCCACTTGATTGTTTATCTTTTTGAGGAACAGTTGCAACGAGTGATGTTGTTAGCCACCCTCTTCACACTACTATGTTTTGATAAGTTCCAAACTTACCTAGAACCAGTTGCTACCCGAAAACACCACTCATTCCTTAGAACCGAGTCTCCTTTAAACCCTTTTTAGACTCATTAAATATGAAAATATTGTTGAGCATTCCAGCTCATTAAAGTGTTTGGAAATAACGAGTCTACTTTAAACTCTTTTTGGACTCGCTAAATGTGAAAATATTGTCAAGCAATTGGCCTCTCCATCTCACTAAAGTGATTGGAAGTGCCATCCCTCCTGTATTTTAATCTTTTTGGACCTAAGGGATTATAAAACAAAAAGATTGAGTGCTTGTCCTTTTGGCTCGCTAAAGTGATCGAAAAGTCATCCCTTTCATATTATTTTATACTTTTTTGGACCTAAGGAATTATGCTACAAAAAAGGACTGCTGGAGTTTCCTTTTCGTTCCTTTTCAAACTCTCTAAAAATGAAAAGGACCGAGCTATCCTTGTCGTTAAACTCGTTAAACCAATAGCGACAAACTTGTCCATCTAGACAAGAAGGAGTTTCACTGTTGCTAGACTCGCTAAAACATAGCAACAGGTTTGCCTGAAGGGAAAATTATAGAACAAGCATATGTTATCCTCCTCAAGCTTGACAAAAATAAAGAGGTACTGGTCAGCAATTATTGAGAAAAAAGGGAAGAAAACTTGAAGAATTTTATCGGTAGCAAGTCTCTCTTGAACATGACACTTTCACTCTGTCACCATGATTGAGTCAATTTGGGTTATTCCATTCACCAGTCATATCACCATTGGTCCACCATACCATCAATATTTTAGGGTTAACGCTACCAATCCATCTCGGTGTCACTAAAATGTTCAAGAGAAGTCATTCAGAGAATTCACCATCCAGTTAATGCCTCATCCATTGCAATACCTTCAGCCTTCATTTTTCATGACTGCCATTCTTGAACCTTATATCATCAAATCGTTTTCACCTCCAGAAAATCATTTGGTTTGTTTCGTTTCATAGATGTGGGATACATTAAGGTCCTCCTACGACGGGTCACTTCTTGTCAACATCAGCTCATTATCCAAGAAGTTGACTTAGAAACAACCCTTTCAGTACTTTGAAGCTTGCATGCCTCAATGGAAAGTTTCTCACTTCTAGCGACAGTTTTACATCAATAGCCTTCCACCGAAAGATTTTACGTGGTGTTCGACATCGGCTCATATATTCACACCACGTGAATTGTATTGTAGTACTCTGATGGTCATTATCATTATCGGTGATTCCTCTCACACCTATTAAAAACTTACATCATTGGCTGGTAATCAGGTGATGTCTTTCCATGTTCGACTTCTGAACATCTTTTCACACGGATCGAATTGAACAGTAGGTGAAGATTGAACGAGTTTGAAGAACCTAGATCTAGTTTCATCCATTTGGGCTATGATATATTCATGAAAATAAAGACAACAAATGTACAAAAAAGTTGCACAGATAATCATCCAAGATAAGGGATTATGACTCTACATATAAAGAATCACCAGTTTACAACAATAGACGATTATCTGTCCTATGTACATGAAAATGAATTTATGAAGTTGAGCATGGGAATGCCCACCTCAGCTAGATCATGAAAATAATATGATGATGATGTAATTTATTGTATCTTATACAGGTCACCTTCCAGTTCGAATACCTCGGATCCTCATGATAAAGCATTTCACCCGACATCAGAAGATTTATCACCTTATGATTTAGGGGGCAACTGTTATAGACATATTTGGGCACTACAACCCCAATCATATATGTCGATAAACTGATGGCTCTTTAACCCCTAAAAGTTTTATTTCATACTTACATTATTTCCCAAAAGTTCCACCTGAAAACCACTCAGAACTCGCCAAAACTATACCATACTGACTGCTCCATGGCCAAGGTGCAATGCATACTTGCTGCTACACTAGCCAAGTGTGATGCATACTGAAAGAGCCTTCTGTGGGGTGTGATGAGCGAGAATAGACAAATGGCAAAGACAGTTTGCTAAGTGGATGCATAGGGAATCTTCTAGAAACTTCTCATATGACACTTGCCTCTCTGAATTCGCCCAGGGATGAGTAAGTGATCAAAGAAATCTCCAAGTGGAACCAAGAACTATCAGTGGAATGACACTAATCAGAAACCCAGAGCTGACTCACACCCTTGCAAGTCATTTATATATGGATCCCTCATCTGAGAGGTCTAGAGGCTAGAATTTTGTAATTTGTAAGGAAGTGTTGTTGGTTTCTCTTTGAGAAGAGACATTGTATTGTTGGGTGATCTTGCTTTTCATGAGGTGAAGAGGTCTTTGATGCTAGGAGGATGATGTTGGATTAGAAAACTGGGTTGTAATCCTCTCTTCTACTATTAATAAAGTTATTTGAGTTTTCCTCCATATAATTGTCTATTTGTGAATCTTGTTATTTGTGAATGCAATTGTATGGTCAATGTATTTCTGATTCTGCATTGTTTATGTTATTATAGATCGAGATGCTTTGATGGTGTTTTGTTTCTTTGCCTCTACAGGTATTCTCTAAAGCGGGACAAGTAGGAGAGGAGTGGCAAGCTCTTTCAAGGGAGAGAGGAAACAAGCAATGAGCCAAGCGGAAGATCCTGGTTGTTCCCCTTTGCTTCTATCTTATCTATCATACATAAAGGAAATCATAATTTGCTTTGATTTTTTGTTTCTAAGATAGCTACCCATGTTAGTGGGACTAGAAGATCGAAAAGACACTAGTTTTCCTAGAAACAAGTACTTAGGCTATTGATTGATTTTTCTGTAAGTGTTTTATCTTATGAAGTTTATTTCCCTTATGAAGCTTAATGAGTTGAATCGTTTTCTTTCTCACAGCTAGTTAATTCAGAATTTCATTACAATTGCAATTCCTTTTCAACATATCTTTCAACTTTCAAAAGTAAATTGGAAACTAAGTAAAGAGAACCCTGCTTAGGGGAAAGAGCAAGTCTCTTGACACCAGAACAGAGTGCTCCAAGCCCTGAGGATTGGAGCACCTTTACTTAGACATAAGTCTTTAGTAAGGAATATTGAGTATACTCTTACACAGAAATATTGTACCTACACTAGTGCAAGCAAGATTGCAACTGTGCAAGGATAGGTTGTTTCTGTGGGAGAAAGATCAGAAGAAAGACAAAATTCTACAAGGGCCCACTTATTAGACTACTTATCATCCATCTGGAGATTAACATAATGTTTCATTCAGCATTTAAGATTGTTTCTGTTGTGTGGAATTTCTTTATTTGATTTACTTGCAAATTGTCTTTTACATTCCAACACTTGGTGTAAATTGCCTTTCCACTTGTTTTCTATCTGATTCTGCAAAACATTCCCTTTAATAAGTAGGATTAGAAATAGTTAAATTTCATACCATTTCTGGCATTGCCTATGCTTCGTCTCTAAGTTTACGAAACCCTTGGGTTGACAATTAAGTGTTGAGGAGTTTGCTCAAGCGCAATTCCTGCACCCAACATTTTGGTGCCATTGCTAGGGAGGTGATTTGGACTGGTAAGAATTTTCCATTTTTTGCGGTAGGGGTAAGTCTTCTACCATTTTTTCTGTAGTGTGCTTCCATTGTTTGAAGGATTTCATAGGTGCCAATTTATTTCTAAAACTTACATCTTTTACTTTTCGAATTTCGTTTGTCATTTTTTCTGAAATGAATGCCTAAAAGAGGGAGGGGTCCGAAGCCCACTAGGGGCCAACGAATCATTGAAAAATCTAACCAAAACTCATATTGGGCCTTCTTTTGCAGGCAAAAAATCTAAACAAACTCAGACTCATCACATAGGAACAGTCTACCTGAGCTTCGATAGGAGTAGTCTAGGTGTGACAAAGCCCATAAAGGGGAAGAAGGGGATTGTTGGAATCCATGGTCAACCTTCTTAGCCTGTTAAGAGGAGTTCATGTGGAAGAACAACAATGGAAGATATGGAATACCACACAGAAGGAAGTGGTGAAAATCAGGTAAATGAGGAACAATCTCCTTTTGGATTCCCTATTGTGAATCGTAATATACAAACACAAATGAAAAATATTTCACCATCAACTCTTCCTCATTTCTATGGTAAGGTACACGAAGATGCATACTCTTTCTTATTTGAGTTTCAAATTTTATGTAGAAGTTATGATTACTTATCTGATGCCCAGAAGTTAAATTTGTTTCCTACAACTCTCAAGGATGCAACACTCCACTGGTTCATGGGACTAGGAGGAAACACTGTAAATTCTTGGGAGAAAATGAAGAAAGTGTTTTTATCAAAATATCATGAATATTGTAAAACTAGAGATATCCAAGATGACATCTTTACTATTGTGCAAAATGATGATGAAGTGCTAGAGGACTATTTGGAGAGATTCATGTATATTCTCCAAAGGTCAAAGAACAAATTTGATATAGGTACTATTAGAACCTTGTTCTTATGTGGACTTACTAATGTTTCTATTAATAATCTGAATATGTTAGGACAAGGGGATATTGCTGAAAAACTTTATGATTAGATCAATGACTTGTGTAGGAAATTCTCGAGAAACCAATATAGATTTGGTAAAGGAATTCAGAATAAAAATAGGAAAATCGAATCTACTGATGCTATGCTTGTTGGATTAGAAAACATAATGGACAATATGAAAATTGAAATAGTGAATATTGTTAGTAAATGAATAGACTATTTGAAGTTTCAGCAAGAACTTGTAGAAGAGCAATAAACCTTGTCTATTTTCTGTTCAAGATTTAGAAGAAAGCATCCCCTAAGAGAATGTCCTCTAGATATTAAAGAGACTAATAAATGTGCAATTTGTCCAGATAACCATGCCACGGAAAAATTTCCCTCCCTACCTTGGTTTAAAGTTGTATTCGAAAGGGTACAACCTCAAGGTGAATCATTACATGCAATGGGAGCACGAAGAAATTCACTTCAGGTAAGTGTAGGTATGGTTCCTGAACCTCCACCACATTTATTTGGTTATAACGTACACTCATATTCCTATCCTAATGCTGGTCACACTCAGCATTGACAATATGGGAATCAATATCAATATGGACAACCCTCCCAATCTTGGCAACAAGGATGGAGAGGGCCAAACCATTCACATAATTCCTATCATGCACCGATGCTATCATATCCTCCTACATATGCACCTTACCCAATGCATCAACCATCGTTAACTCAGCTGAGTCAACCTATGCCACCATTAACTTTACCTCCACCATTTTGACCTTCTCAATTGCCTGCTCAACCTTTACCCAATCCTAGTAATAAAGCAATACAAATGATCCATTCTATGACCCTGCTTTCTTCATCCAGATTTCAGACTAAACCAATTGGAGTCAATGATCTCCAATTGAGATTAGGGAAAGTGTTAACCTCAGAAAATCAAAAGTATCCCGTGGTGATTATCGATGAGAAAGGAGAGGAGGAAACTCTTGACCATTCAAGGAAAGATGACACCATTCAGCCTATCCCTGTATATTTTGAGCCCTTGTCATCTTCTTCCAACTGACCTCCCTATCAAGAGAGGTTAGTTGTGGAGAAGAAAGGCCCTATTCTCGAGTCTAGCCTAGCTTCAGAGCTTAGGAACCATTTTATGAAGGTAACTTTGCTCCAAGCTATCAAAGAGATCCCCATATATACAAAAATCATTAGGGAACTCTACCTTAAGAAGCGAGGGAGGAGAAGATTGGAACCCCAAACCATTAAATTTGTTGGTAGAGTAGCAAAGTTAATGACAGGATATATGAACATGGAAAAATATACTGACCTCGGAAACCATATTGTCTCTGTTTAGATAGGTGATGTCCTTGTATCCAATGTACTTATAGACCTAGGGGCAACCATTATGTTATGACCAAGCAAACCATGGATCAACTTGGATTGGTCCATATTCATCCTAGTTCCATTGTGTTTGAACTGGCAGATATATCTAAAATCAAGCTAGAAGGAGTATTAGATGATGTAATCGTTTCCTTAGATTATTGGGAATATTCCGCAGATTTCATTGTGCTCCAGCCAAAGAATCATGTAGGAGGGCCTCCCTTGATCATGGGACAACATGGCTTGCTATAGCTAATGCTTATATGGATGTCCTTCGCATGATATGTATATTTTGCATGGAGATTCTGGAAAGAAAGTCGCCCTATATCCACCTGCTAGATCTATTCAGGAGCTCGGAGACACTTTATGATTAGACTATAGCAGCGATGAGAAGACCTAGCCTGTTTCATTGATACATCATAATTTTGAGTCCTCACAGGAGGGTGAGATTCAAGACTTCCCAAACAATCTAGACACCATGCCTAATTTTGAGTCATTAAGTCATATTTTTAGTCTAGACTTTCAGAAAGGATATGACTCTCTACCTCCATCATCACCACCTGACAACACCTTTGTGTACTCTAGAGCTTAACACTACTCTTGTTGAAATTATTCTAGGTAAATCCTTGTCTATCAATTCAAACTTGGACCCATCTCAATGAGATGAGGTTGTGAATTTGTTGCAAAACCATCTTGATGCCTTTGCATGGGGTTATGAGGATATGAAAGGCATCCCTCCTGAAACTTGTACACACCATATCTATATTCAGAATGGAGCCCGACATGTTTGACAACTCCAAAGGTGAATGAACCCACCTCTAAGAGATGTTGTAAAGGAAGAATTGCAAAAACTCTTAGATGTTGATTTTATCTATCCCATTTCTGGTAGCTAGTGGGTCTCTCCATTAGTGTTAGTCCCGAAGAAAGATGGGAGATGGTGAATTTTCATTGACTATAGAGAATTAAATAAAGCCACTCTCAAAGATTACTTCCCCCTTCCTTTCATTGATCAGGTACTCAATAACCTTGCTGGTAAAAAGTAGTTTTATTTTCTAGATGGATTTAGCAAATATAATAGAATACAAATAGCACCCGAGGATCAAGACAAAACCACTTTTACATATCCATGGGGTACATTTTCTTACCGAGTTCTTCGTTTGGGCTATGTAATGCCATAACTACCTTTCAAAGGGAAGCCTTGGCTATTTTGTTTTACCTCGACTGTGTGGAAATCTATATAGATGATTTCTCTATGTTTGGTGATTCATTTCAGGAAGCCCTCAAGAATCTAGAAAAAGTGCTTCTTCACTGCTAAGAAGCTCATCATGCTTTGCATGACAAGAAATGTAGATTAATGTGCAAGGAATGAGTAGTTCTTGGCCATCTTATTTCCAACAAAGGTATCCAGGCTCACCCTGCAAAGATACAAGACATTTTGACTCTTCCTATACCCAAAAATCAAAGGGAAGTGAGACATTTTTTAGGACATGTGGGTTACTATAGGAGATTCATTGAGAATTTCTCAAGGATAGCTACCCCACTTTTTTGACTTTTGGCTAAAGATAGTGAGGTTTCTTGGCCTATAGCTTGCCAACAGTCTTTTGAGACATTGAAGGAAAAATTAGTTCAGGCACTAGTTTTGAGAGGACCAAACTAGTCCCTGCCATTCCATATTTCCTATGATGCCCTAGATATTGATATTGGTGTAGCTTTAGGACAGGAAGAAGACAAACAATATTATGTTATTTATTTCATTAGTAAAACCTTGTCACTTGTTGAACACAATTACACTGTTATTGAGAAAAAGATTTTAGCTGTATTTTTTTCTATTAAGAAATTCAAACATTATATTATATGATATGAAGCTTTTATACATACTGATCATTCCACTATAAGATATTTGATGAATAAACCATTAACTAGCAGTAGAGTGACTAGGTGCTTGCTATTATTATAGGAATTTAATATTACTATTGTTGATATACCAGGGAAATTGAATGTAGTAGCAGATTATCTTTCAAGATTAAATAATCCCGGTGAAGAAATTCCTATTGATGATGATTTTCCTTACGGACATCTTTTTGTTGTGTCAACAATGTCTCCATGATTTGTTGATATAACTAACTATTTAGTCATTGGAAAATTACCATCCCACTTATCTGCTCGTGAAAAGAAGAATATCATTCAGAAAAATGCTTCATATTCCTAGATCCAAGGAGACCTCTTTTACACTGAAGCAGATCTCATTATCCGTAGATGTGTAAGAGAGGAATAGGTGTTTAATATCATAAAATCTGCCCATGGTGAACCATGTGGTGGTCACTTCGACAATAAGTGAACTTCATACAAAGTGTTATGAGCTAGCTATTTTCACCTTCCTTATTTGATATGTCAAGCAGCGTGATAGCTGTCAACGAATTGGCCAGCCTAACCAAACAAATGAGATGCCTTTATGTCCTCAACTTATGATTCAACCTTTTGAAAAATGGGCTATTGATTTCGTAGGACCAATAAATCCTTGATCATCAAATAAAAATCATATCTTGATTTGTACAGTTTTTGTTACAAAATGGGTAGAAGCTAAAGCTATTTCTTCTGCTACTGAAAAAGTTGTTGCTGCTTTTATTTTTACTGAAATCTTTACTAGATTGGGTGTACCTAGAGAAATTGTTTCTGACAATGGATCACAGTTTATTTCTAATCTGGTATGGGGTATAATGGAGCAGTAAAATATCCGACACAGAAAATCCACACCATATCACCCGTAACAAAATGGCTAGGTAGAATCCAAAAATAAGGTGATTGAGTCTATCCTCACAAAGACAGTAAATATGAATAGAAAGAATTATGCTGACAAATTACCAGAAGAATTGTGGGCCTATCAAACCACTTGAAGAAACAACATGGGACACACACCATATGAGCTGGTGTATTGGAAACAAGTCATTTTTCCGATAGAATTCCAGATCAAGAATTTTAGGACTATAGTCCAATTGGGGCTAGATCTTTCTGAGGTATAGCAGTAATGCCTTCAACAATTGAATGAGTTAGATGAAATCCGAAGGGTTGATGCTCCTTTACGATTCAAGATTCAAACGTTTTAAAGGAAAATTCCATACACGCTGGATCAGACCCTATGAGGTGGTCAAAGTGTTTGAAAATGAACTGGTAGAAATCAAAACTATTGATGGATGGAATTCAGTGTTCCTGGTAAACGGGCATAGATTGAAGGTATATTTTCAGCCCCCTTACTAAATGAGATTTTATGCAAAAAGTCTAACAACCATTTGAAAAGGAGTTGGTAGGTGATAACATTGACCTGTTGAAGAATTGATTCCTTCTTGTCCTTATTTAAAAAAAAAATCAAAGAAAAAAATGACAAAAATAAAAGTATAAAAAGAAAAAAAATCCTTTAATTATGAAAATTAGTTGACTGACATGATTATAAAAGGATCAACCTGAAAACCGACATGCTAGTAGGAAGATAAAAAATTACCATAAAAAGGGAATGTTACTTGAATTTTAGATATGTTCGCTGCCACCAAGAAGAAGTGGGTTCATGAAACAGAGTCCTTACCCAAGTTTGGGGTAAGTAGCATGGACATTTTTTCCAAGTAACGCTTACTTCCTGCTACAGTTATTATTCATGCACTAGTGCAGGTAGACTTCAAGGTAAAATCTTCTCCTATTTCCCATTTTGAAATGTCCCACTAGTTTATTTTCTAAATTCCCCAATGAACTACCTTCCTCTTTCTTCGAAGAAACCACCCTTACCCAATTCGTAGAATCCATCTTCTGCCTTGAATTTTTTTTCCACGTCCCATTTCATTTATCCCTCTTGATGATATTGTTATGAAATCCCTGTTGTAATATTCCTTCCCACTCTGGAATTTTTACTCCTTTCCCACTTCTTTATTCCCTCATAAGTTGTTGTAGAGTTTGATGCAGTCATTCAGAAGGCATGTCGAGAATCGCCAAAGGATGGCGAATAAATTTTTCTTGTATAGTAAGGAAAAAATTTTAAAATTCTAGCTACAGAAGTATGTCCTATCAGAGTTTCTATTTGGTAAATTCTCTAGTGCAAGCACAGTGTAATGCAAGCACAAGTGCAAGTAGTTCTGGTGTAGAGATACAATTTACTGTGGGAGCAATTTACACAGTCCTGAAATGGTTTATCAAAGATCTATGGGCCTGTACTTTTGTACATATGTTGATATGATAACTCACTCCATGTTTTAAATTGATGCTTTGTTTCATTAATTATTAATCTAGGGATAAATCTTTAAAGTGCAAGGTGTGTAAGGCTGAAATCTAATCTTTTTTAATAAATGCTAAAAATAAGTCTGATTGAATTATGATGATGACTGCGGAAGAGTAATCCATCTGATAACCTACACTTACCCTCTTTGCAATTATTTCGCACTATCCTACCATCATTAACCTACCTATGATCAGATCATTCTAGCCATTGCATCACCGCCGCCCATACCTCCACTACATCCAATCATCGTGATTCACCTATAATGATGATCGCTGACATGGATATACATCCGAAGTGGAAGGACTATTCCATCATAGCCAGGTAAGAAGTTCTACAAAGATGGAAGGGAATGAACCTCTGGTATAGAATTCTCGGTGAATGTTGAGTCACCCTGAAATTTTTTGAATGTCTAATCGGTGAAGTGGAAGAGGTTCAAAATGGCACCATGAGTGAACCATTGTCACTACAAGAGATTGAAAAATCTGCCATGTATAGGAACAATCTTGCGCTTTTTCAAGAAACTAGATTCCTGCCATTTCTCCACAAATTTGACATATTTGACATGGACATAGCGCTAGAATTTGCAAGAATGCTCAAGGAAAGTTGAGTTAGGGTCAGGTCCTTAAAATTTAAAATAACTGAAGAGTTCATTTCCGAAGACATAGGCCTACCACTTACAGATGAGAGTTTGGTTAAGAAGGATCAGTTGACAAAGAAGCATTGGCAGTGATTCGCGATTGAAAAGAAGATTGAGGTCGATTGGAGAAAGGGACTGCAATAGACTGCCTTGATTGGAAAATGGTGATATTTACTATTTATATTATAGAAGTTTGTCACAGGCGAAGGATGCTGTACCTTGGCATTTGTATACCACCGTCGACTTCTGTCACATTTCAAGGCAGGGAAACTGATTAATTTCCCTCACTTCTTGCTCAGGGGACTTGAAAAGATGGCAAAAAATGTGCAAAGAACAAATTCAAGCTAGGTTGCAACCAAACTCTACCACCATGGACTCATTAAAATGCTGGTCAAGAAGAAGTTAGAGAAAAGGGAATAGCATCAGAGCCATTTCTAAAGGAATTCCGAGCAAGGATGTAGAAGAACCTACTAGCACAAGTGAAAGCAAAAAGAGAAAGGCAGAGACATTGTCTCCTGCCAAGAGAAGAAGTAAAGGCTCACCAGTGCAAGCAGAGAAAGGGGTTGTTGAAAATGCTCCACCTGCAGCAAAGACAAGGAAAATTAGGACCTCAACGAGGAGGAAAGTTGTCAGCCAAGGAAAAAATCAGTAGGGATCCCCAATTGTAATCTACGACTCACCCCAAGTCTCCCCCACAGTTCACAATCTCTCAGTGGTTGCAGACACAATAACACACACTGTGGAGGATGAGGAGAATGCAGAAGACGATGGGTTATTGTCAACATTCGTCAGCAGGCTAAGGAGCAAGAGGTCAATGTCAACGCCAAACACTGGTGAAGTCCAAGCAAAGGAAGACGGAGAAGAATAGTATGAAGAATCTCCTAACAATTTTAGTGAACTAGAGGTGGAGACCCTTAATGATTTCAAGGACCAAGGAATTGAAGACCATGCGGTTTTTGAAGGACAGGGCATTGAAGACCCTACGGGTTGTGAAGATCAGGGTACTGAAGACCCCGTAATTTTTGAAAATCAGGGCATTAAAAACCTTGTGGTGTTTGAAGGACAGGGTACTGTTGAAGCCGCAAAAATCGGGTCTACAATAAGGGGGATGCCCACCCGGTCTGGACCTTGGTTAGCAGCTCCTTTTCCATTTGGTATAGTGGGTCCGATTGGGGATATGGAACCAGTTTCCCAATTTATGTGTGTGTGTGTGTTGAGAATTGATATTTCCTTCCTAATAACTTCTAAGTAAAATGTATTTATTCTAAATCTAATGTAATTATAATCTAATGAACAGAAATATCTAATTCTAAAACTAACCTGGTATTTCTTTCAGTTATGCGACCTAAAAAGATTTCAAATGGAAATTGGTAATAAATATCATTCAACTACTATGAGAAAAGAATTCAATAAAGATAAACCATTTCATATAAAAAGTTACACAAAACGATTGTGGAAAACATATCGCATAATAAGTTACTCATATATTAGGCATAAATAAATAGCTATCACCATACAAAAGTTCCAAATGATAACTCAAGCATTCAAGCATTCATATATAAATAACTGAACATGAATATCACCTTAACACATAAGCAGAAATAGTTAAGAGATAAAAGTACCATTTATAACTAGTTCTACTCATGAGCTTTAGCAATAATGATTTATCTCTTCTTAATCCAACATCTACTAAGAGTACAAAAGTGCAACATCAATAGTAGGTATTAAACGCATATATCAATAAATCTTGTTCCATTCATTCATCAAAACCTCCTCGGAGAGTGCAAAAGTGCATTTTCTGAGGACAAGTTTTGATAAATTTCAGGACCCTTCTCTAAATGCATGAGAAGGGTTTAAATACTACTAGATAAATCTAAAAATAATTTATTACAAAAATGTAGGATGTAGTTTAAATGACCATCCTCATTTCAGGCAAAAATAAAGCGAAACTAAAACTAAAACTAAATCTAAAACTAAAATTGGCAACTAACTAATTATGTATCTCTTCCTTGTAGTCACAAGCATTCAACATTTGCTTGAGGAGAGTAGGCTTGCCAACTTCTAACTTTAGCTATCCTGTGAAAACAGAATCGGCAAGTGGTAGCACCATCTTCTCGGCAGAATTAATGATACATTTGAGAGTCATGCACTGGTTGTGTGGTTTTACCAAGTACGTCCAGTAAGAATCCCAATTCAAATTGGTTAACCTTTTGATGGACTCTTCTCTATCTTGAGCCTTCTGTCTCCAGCTTGTTTGTAGATGTTGTACATTTATTAAATATTTACATACCACTTGAAGATATCCTTGATAAATACCACTAGTTTTAGAATTCATGTTTTGCCTTTCGCCTTCAGAACTTTTTCCTACAAATTTTTGGGCTTATAGGCGACTGAGCGATTAGAGGCTCTACTTTTTGAGGGGTTTTTCCCAGCAATCGCACATCAGAAACTACCTTCGTGTCTCGATCCAGGCTTCCCTGGTGTGATTTTCTCCTCTTGCATGCTTTTTGTTAGAGGATATAAACCTTAATTTTTTGGGAAGAACAACTCCATGAGTTCTTGGTTCTGAGTTTTAAATTCTCTCTTCGTGATATGAGCATTATCCAGTACCCATTTGACCATGTCCATGTATGCGAGAATTTTGGGCCTCGTCACTATCCGGTGCAAGAACGAACATGCTAGTTCTATAATAGATGCCTCAGATGACCCGCATGAATCTGTAGTTGTTGTAACCTCCATTACTTTGGGATTTTCTTCCTCTAGTATGATGTACATGCTTTCCCAAGTAGTAATACTGACATCTTTGTTACAGGTAGTGTCTATGTATAAGGGCGTCGTTTCTTTATCTTCAGAACTCAGAGTTTTACCCTTATTTCCCATAATATCCTAAACACTGCTATGTATACTTCTCGACTCTTCGCTCCTGCAGTTTACAAATGAGGAAAGAGTAATGATAAGAAAAAGGTGACGGGAAAGCTTTAAATTCTGAAAACAAATAAAATATATCACCCTACATTGAATGGCTATTTGATCAGATCAAAGCCATCTTTCATTAATGATTGCCAACTAACTCATTAATTAACATTAACGGACGTAATGGGCATTGGTTTATGGAAAATTATTTTTGGAACAACGAGCCATGTAGATCTGTGATAAGGCGATTTTGCGATTTTCTTCACAATATCACAGATCACCATATCACTAATTCATTGTGTGTGGCAAATCATCCATTAACGTGTTTTCTGCAAAATGCGATTTGCGAGACTTGCCATCGCATATCGGCGATGTGAGGCATTTCACCTTAAGTGATATGTGAGGCATGCAATGCAATGAGTATCTTTTTAGTGGATGATTTCGCATCGCGATTTTGCAATCTTAGAATTCTACTTGTAGGAAGGCATGCATTAGCTTTTAGTGAGGTGATGCTTTTAATTGAGAGAGTGGATTTATTTGGACTTATCATAAAACTTAAGTCTTTTTAAATTTTTCAGGTATTCTCCTAAGTTTCAGATAGTAAGTTTTATTAAAAAAGGAATACAAGCACTAAAATATTTTTTGAATAAGTGTCCCCACTTATTTATTATTAGCAATAAAACTAAATAAGAAGGGGGGTTGTTGCTGGCCACAACAAGTACTGAAGTTCTTGTGGTAGTAGAGGAATGGGGAATCGAAACCCCTGTTGATTTGGAAGGACAAGGTGTGGAATCCCCTGAGAAAATCGGAGAGCATGTTAAGAGTGTGGAGGAATTAGGTGCATAGGGTATTGAAACCCCTGGTACAAAGATTGGTGAGGGTACCCAAACCCTCAATGACAAAAAAACCTCGAGCATAGAAACCCTCGGCAATATCTTAAAGAAGACTTTTGGCAGTCTTGACCTTGATGTTGAGTCTGTGGTAGAAAAGGCGTTCACTCCTGAAGATCTCAATCCAACACCATCCACTCTCTTCCTTAATAGCAGAATAGTGGACTTGGAGAAAGAAGTCCATGACTTGGAAGATCTAAACCAAGTCATAAAAGAGCAGAGTTGGTAGAAACAAAGTGAGGTGGATTACGGATTGAAGTAAAGAAGCAGAAAGAGTAGGTAAAGGTGTGGAAATATTGGGCTTCCAGATGCTATAGACACTTGAAAAATGTAACTAAGAAACTGTGAAAAGCCAAGGATAGGAAGCCAAAGATAATAAAGGCGAGAATGAACATTAAAGTGAATAACTGAGGTGCAACCACTCATTTTTGAAGGTTTCTTTGCAGAGGTAAAATGTCGTGTGAGGTCACACAACAACTTAGGGATGGGAGGATGTTGGTATCCTAAATTTCCCTATTTTCTACCCCATTTCCATCAATATCAACCTCTGTTTTACCTTAATACAAGACCCTTCTTCCCTGCACTAGTACAAGATGGTTACCCTTTTCATGCAAATGCTCATAGTGTACATTAAGATTTGCTACAACACTTTATTAATATTTTTATGTATATTTCATGTTATTTACATATTCTTGCAACTCATATTGATTTCCTAGAATTAATCATGAAACGTAGTGTTAATAATGTATGAGTTGACTAGTGCATGAAGATTCTTGCACTGCCACTATCCGAGATTCCAAGAGATATCTTCCACAAGGATGGATCTCGATCTTGACTTCGAGTTTAACTGTTGATAAACTGAAGTAGGTGGTGCACATCGAAGGATTTTTCTCCAAATATAGATCATGGCCGAATGAATCTCGTGTTGTTATAACCATTGACCAAGTTTTTAATTCAGTTTCTAAGTATTTTCAGCCGAGGGGCCTAAATGATAATTATCTGTAATTAGTATAAATGACTTAGAGCTGAAGGATATACATGATGTAAATCGTATATAGGAAAGGGAGCGAACCATCGATTATTATTTTTGTTTATTTAATCTGGTTATTGCCTTGTTCTGGGGTTGGTCTACTTTGTAATCTAATTTCCAGAATCAAGTAAATGCAAGCGGACCATTATGATTATCACACATAGCATATAATTTCATCTTTGATGTGTTATTTGAAGTGTTGATTTCTTGTGTTCCTTAGAAGGGGAACAAGCTAGTTGGCCAGGGCCCAGCCAACTAAGCTCATTGACCCCTCTCGCTTTCGTGATTTGGGAAGACGGTGTGTTTATTTCATAGAAGTTGTGTGATGAAATATTTTAATCATTAATCTTTGAGTTCTGAATCAAATTATCTTTTGTAGCCTATGTGTGGAACAGATCTGTAGTTTGCAAAGTATTTTTGTTCATTTCTGTTTATAAGATATCTTTTACGCATTTACTTTATTCTTTCTTTCTGTTTTAATTCATTTTCAAAGTACATTGTCGAGGAACTCTTTCCTTCACTAATGCATGTTGTTTCTTGCACCACACTCAGTCATTCATTGCAGGAAACATTAAATCACTCACCTGCATTTTATTTCCCATTATTTAGAAAGTGAATGAATCAATAAATGAAGTAACTATTTCTGGTATTAAAAGTTTGTCTCTAAAAAGATCTAGAAGCAATTATATTAACTACCAAATTATACTTGCAAAGAATATCATTATTGTGGGTGAAGTACCAAAAATAGTTGACACATGCAAAGTACTTAGGCTATTGATTGATTCTTTTATAAGTGTTTTATCTCATGAATTTCATTTCCCTTATGAATTTTAATGAGCTGAATAATTTTCTTTCTCGCAGCTAGTTAATTCAGAATTTCATTATTGTTGCAATTCCTTTTCAGTATATATTTTCTGCTTTCGAAAGTAAATCGAAAACTGAGTAAAGGGAACCCTGCTTCGGGGCAAGAACAAGTCTCTTGACACTAAAAAAGAGTGCTCCAAGGCCTAAGGCTTAGAGCACCTTCACTTAGACATAAGTCTTCAATAAGGAAGATTGAATATACTCTTACACAAAAATACTATACTTGCACTAGTGCAAGCAAGATTGCAATTGTGCAAGGATAAGTTGTTTGTGTGGGGGAAAGATCAGAAGAAAGGAACAACTCTACAAGGGTCCACTTATCAGACTGCTTATCATCCATCTGGATATTAACATAGCATTTCATTCAAAATTTAAGAGTGTTTCTGTTGTCTGGAATTTCTTTACTTGATTTACTTGCAAATTGTCTTTTACATTCCAGCACTAGATTTGCCCTGGTGTAAATTTCCTTTCCACTTGTTTTCTATTTGATTTTGCAAAACATTCCCTTCAAGAAGTAGGATTAGAAATAGGAAAATTTCATACCATTTCTGGCATTGCTTGTGCTTCATCTCTAAGTTTACAAAACCCTCAGGTTGACAATTAAGTGTTGAGGAGTTTGCTCAAGCGCAATTCCTGCACCCAACAATACTTTGTCACCTCTAGCAGTATGGGTTTGAAGACTTTAGCAAGGATAAGTCCTCGACTTCTATTTTACAAGGTAATTTAAGGCCTTTTAAGAGAATACTGAGGATTTTAATTCATGTCTTATATGTATATTGGGGAACCTAGCCGAGCTCTTTGATTTCGTTCTTGATTGGAGGATCTTACTGTAGAGCCTTCCTCACATATTTAACTAATTCCTAATTATTTCGAAAAAGAAACTACATTTCTATTTTTTCGGCTCTTAGTAGGAATTATGGTTTAGGCATGTTCATGACTCAGATATCCCTCTTTTTCTCTGATTTTCTGAAAGGTTTTCTTAGTTATATATTTTAAACAAAACCTATCATAACAAATTTCTTTATAGTGGGAAAAAATACCTTCGTTGTTTTCCTAGCATAGGGTTTAGTTATCTGGTCTTAACATGCTAGTAATTTCTATTGGGAATTTTCGACAATGAATGAAGTTTTGTTATCTAGTTCATAATTATGTTCAGATTCATATCTATGTTTAGCTTATAGTATAACTCATTATGTTTCTATATAAACCGTGAGTTCCACTAATATAAGCATATCTACCCTTTGCATGGGTTTATCTATACACATATTATCATAATAAATTCATATAATGATTTACCATATCTAATCAAGCTATATCCTAAATCATTGAGAATGATCATTGAATTTTTATCATAAACATAACAGAATCTATCTCAATAAGCAACAATTAATATCACTTATCTGAACTGCTATCTAGCTTGAAATATCCCTATTTCAGTCTTGCAACCAGACCTAAAATTCTCTATATCTTTTGCTCCCAACTTTCAGACCACTTGCATAGTCTCCCCCTGAGCTATTCCTGTTCACAAGAACTCTCTATTTTTCTTGAGACTTACAGTCTCACTGCCCTCTAGTTCAAACCAGACATGGCCTTATAAGACTGCCTGACATGTCAGCACATCATGTTCCTTAGTAACTTTTCTCTTCTTTTCCTTCATCTCAAATACCTCTATCCTCTTGATCTCTTGAAAAAATCCTAAAGAAATTAGTTTGAAGAAATTAGCTAGGAACAGGTAACTATTTCCCTAACTGATTATTAAGTAAAATAATATTTAATGATAAGTGTTATCTTCATTCAAAAAAAGAATTAACTTCCAAAATAGTATTTTTAAATTAAAAAAATAAATAGTTGTTCAAATTGCAGAAATTAAAATATTTATATCATCTATGGGATATCACATAATCCTATTTTATTGCTTTCACTAAACGCATTGATTTCATTGTAGATGGTGATTTCTAATCCTATTTGATTTCTTGCACTAAATGGATTGATTTCAGTGTAGATGTTGGTTTATAATCATATTTTCTTACTTGCACTAGATGCACTGATTTCAGTGTAGATGTTGGTTTATAAATCTATTCTCTTACTTGCACTAAATGCATTTATTTGAGTGTAAATGTTGATTTATAATCATTTGATTGTTTTCATTAGATGCATAGATTTTAGAGTAAATTTCGCTTTCTAATCTTATTTGATTTATTGCATTAGATGCATTGATTTCAATGTAGATGTTGATTTATGATTTGATCTAATTGTATGTATGATAGTGCATTAATTTTTAAGTGATTGGATTAATATTGTGCATTCATTTTAGTGTAAGCATAAAAAATTATTGACAATGTACATTGATTTTTGTGTTATAGTAATTCAACCTATTATTATTGGAGAGAAAGAGAGACAAGGTATGATGTTTACTACAATATCTTGAACTAAATATTTATTATCTTGAGCTAAATATTTAAATTGTTTATGGTTTAACCTATCCTTTTCATATAATCAATCTGAAAAGATGATAAAAGCAACAAGGGCAACAATAAGAATAGTAGAAGAAAATAGTTTGAGATTAATCACAATGAAGACTATTTGTAATTTGCGATATTCTTATTATTCACTTTACATTCAAAATTTTTATCTCATCATTTTTCATAATTAAAGTTATTCACAATATTTATCACTCAAGAAACTTAGGTAACTAATGAAATTTAAAATTAAAATGACCATATTAATATGAGACATATTTATCATATTTAAAATGATTATATTAATATCAAATGATTTTACATATTTTTGATAAATCAAATTTAAAATTAAAATGACCAGATTAATCTAAGATATATTTAACATATTTAAAATGATTATACTAAAATCAGATGATTTTAGATATTTATTATAAAATTAATCATATTTTGTTAGATTTTGTTAATGAGCCTAGATCCATTTAACTCTGGATCTAAGCACCGAGAGGGATCAAATCTCTCAAGGTTAAAACCTTTCCTCAAGTTTTTCACTCAAAAAGGAGATTTTCACCTCCAGAGATTTTGTTTGGCTGTACATGAATGAAACCAGCCTAGATCCATCTTAACTCTGGATCTATCAAGTGCCGAGAGGGATCAAATCTCTCGCGGTGCAAACCTTTCATCAAGTTTTGAACTCAAAAAAGAGATTTTCACCTCGAGAGATTTGATCCCTCTCAGCTTGATAGATCTAAGATGGATCTAGGCTAGTATAACTTCATATGAAGATATAAGGTATTCTAAAGTAAAAAAAAATATAATATATATATATCCAAAATAATTTACTCTGAAGCTATAAGTAAAATTTCAATGTCCATATTAAATAGCAAATTTTTTATATTCCTTATATAGAGAAAAGTAAAATAATTTAGATTGAAAATTTTCTTACATTTTAACTTTAGTGAGAAAGATTGTGAGAATTCTTATTCCATTAATATTTTATTGCTAATTCAATGTCTGGGGGATATTTGTAGATTTTTCAATGTTTAATATGGATTTGATATGTAATATTTTACCAAATAATAATAATAAAAATTATTAAATGTATACATATGGGAAAATATTATGAGGGGACATATTTTAATATTTTAATGTGGAGAACACGAGTTAAAAATAAAATATTTCAATGTCAACTACATATATATTATACCGTCCTAAATCCATATCACCCTATTATATTAGACTAATTTTACAATCATAATTTCAACCATGCTAAACTTTGTAATTTATAAAATTTTACTTGTGTTTTTTTTTAAAGTCGTTTTGCATGCAATTTCATATATAAAAGTTTGATATAAGTTCACTAATACTTAATCTATAATAAATATTATTTCATAAAAATAAACATCATGATGATAACCTTCTAACAATCATAAGCATCGTCTAAGATACACATTCGAATTCACTACCATAATCTAATTATATACACCTCTAACATATATAAACATCATTAGCTAGCACACAGGTATAATAATCTAACAGAGCATCATCATCATGATCACATCTAGCAAAACACAATCACTCTAATCTAACATCGTCACCACACACATCCTCAAATTAATATAAATTTCATGTCAAATAACTGTTATCACATACACATCTATCTACAAGCACATTAAATGAACATGAACAAAAAAAATGCACCATACACACACACACAAAAGCCAAATAACTACATCAAGTCAAATAAGTGCAATCAAATATCTGATAAAACAGACATAGTGTCAAGTTGGTCTGTAGTATAAGAAGATGAATGGTCACTACTGCATGATCAGCGTCTCTCGAACTCATTTTAGGTGGAGGAGGAGGTGGTTGGTTTGCATTAGTGGAATATGATGGATGGTCAACTACGTATGTGCCCTCAACACGGTCTGGCAAACTCTAAGGTGGAGGAGAAGGTGGCTAGTCTACTCTACCAGGAGAAGCATGAGGCACATCCTATAGCGCTAGCATCTCATCATCAGGTGACTAAGCAAGTGTACTACTAGATGGATCATCGACACCATGATAACCATGATCGGATGTGGTGGTACTACTATAAGCATCATAATCACCACCCTCATATGTTGTATTTATCATTACATGGCATTGGCCTACCTCCCTCATCATTATTAGTACGCTACTAGCTCTAATGACGTTCCACATAAGAGACACCATCTCTTGCACATAGTCCCTTTAGAGACTCACAAAACTAGGAACCATGGTGATATATCAAGCCCTCGTACGGAGGACTCTTGCATCAAACAAAACTTTGGCCAATGTTTTGTAGTAGCCCATCTAAAATCGCAAACCAACCCTATAGCCCTTGGCACCCACATCCCCTGAGGATGTGCCTCACCCTCTTGGGCCTTATCCATATCCTTATCTCCTCCAACATCGATTGATGGAGGAGGCATGTCCCCATCAAATGTGTTAATTCCTAAAAAATATATAGTAGATAAAAATAACTAGACAAATTCTTTAAACAATTTAATAAGATAGGTTAAAGAATGTGCTAGAATCAATTTTATTCTAATTCATTAAAACAATAAAATGAAACTAGATTAATTCAAAGAAAACACTAATATTACCTATATCATCTAGAGGCTCAACCCCTATAAAGAATATATTGGGACACCCACTCCAATCCCCCCATATCGAAACATCGATGTGACAAATGAATGGTCATCCTCACTTCCTAGTAGTGCTAGTGCCTTAGTAGAAATCCTAGTAGGAAAGTTTGGCAAGCCCCTCTTGGGCATCATCTACCCCCACATGTGCATCTAAACCTCAATGATCGACCTAGGAGGGTGATGGTCAAATCTAGGCCTTGTACCAGGAGACCTCTCAAAAAATAAATAAAAAAGCTCAGAAGAGAAAGGGAAGGTCTCCCTCCCATGTCTCAATGCATGACATCTATCTAAATCCATGCAAAACTGACTCAAAAAAATGGCAGACCATCTGATACAATGTGGCATCTAAATCAAAGAATCAACATAAAACAAAATAGGGAAGCTAATGCATTGCCGATAACTACTAGAGTGCGCAATGGTTGTGAATTATAATGAGAGGCACCTAACCTCCTCTGCAACAAACGAAGAAATATTTTGCTATCCACCATGGACCTGAAAATATGATGGATGGACCACATTAGGCCCAACATATTTCTAAGTGTATGTGAACTGACTCTCACTTGCAACACCATGGGGGACATCAGGGAACTGGGGAAAATCCTCCCCTCTCCTGCCTAGGCCAACAATAAAGAATATGTCCTCCTCAATGGGACTATACTATTTTATAGGACTGACATGGAAAGCCTACTCATGGGCACTCCATCAACATATCTGATGTGCTAATAAAATAGAGTGCACCTTCAGGGATGTAGCCTCCTTATAATACTTGAAAAGTCCTACATTCCTCAAGAGCGCTTAGAACGGTGCAATAATAGGGAGAGGGTATAAATCCCTCTCCCTCTCTTTGGCCTTTCATGTTCAAACCATATTGTATGGGTCTGTTGCTTGTTCTTGCTCCTCCTATTGCTCTCTCTACTAACGTCTATGTTACATCATTGACATATAAAACACACACGCCTCATACATAAAATATTTTTTTATTAAATGAAACATGTATTTATAAATATGGAAATATAACTTTAAATTAAAAAAATATCACCAGTGCACATGAAACACATTCATGCACCATCACTCGTGTCCTTTGAACTATAACTGCACCGCTATTAGTATCACATAAGCATGACGCACTATTTTTGGTTCACAAATATAACTTTTGATATTGATGTGATACACATGTGCATTAATGAACACATATAAAGTTTTCACACCAGTTTGGAATGTTCATGTTATTAAACGCACTGAGCTACAACTATATTTTTAAATATTATTTTCGCAGTGCATTTGGTAAATATAAATGCACCAGGTGTGATTTGTTGATGTACAATCTATCATATATTTCTCAATGCATTTTCATTTAGAGAGTGCAACACAAAAACTATGGTGCATTATGTTCATGCGCTAATACATAGTGCACCTTGAAAATTTACAGGGCGCACCACCCTGGTTTGAGATGAACATATCAAGCACACAACACTATGATTTTTTTTCTTTTTCAAAAATAGTGCATAAATTAACCTCATTTGCAATTCTAATCTGCTAAAACTTAAATTACAAATAAACACAAACATTAACTAGACATTTGGTCATCGGGGATAAATTGTTGTAGTGTCCCACCTTGGCAAGGTTAGTTTTGCGACACTTAGAGAGGGTGATTTTGATGTAATGATATAATATTATGCATGACAGACTTATGTACATGCTTATATTCTATAGACCTTGTTTGAGTCGCCTAGATGGTACGTGATTATGATAATATCTATCGTTGTGTGTATAAGAATTGATTTTTGTTAAGAGAATATTATCGAAGGTTTCTCTTTTGGTATTATAGTTTGGACATAGGTGTATGACATGCATGGTGATCTAGGATTGAGACATATAGATCCATGGTTGATCATGGTTATGTGGAACATATGGTTAATTATGATTTATGGATGATATATGATTTGTATGATTATATATGTATAATCTTGTACTAAGCAAGATGTGGCAGGGGACCTAGTTATTCGCAAACAAGAATTCTCAAATTATAAATGACTTTGGAAGTCATGAAAAATCTTTGGGAAATTGTGAATAAGTTAATTATGAAATTCATTTGATTCCTTTGATCTATGAGATTGTGATGCATACAGATCTTGGAAGAAGGCCTTACGAATGAACCATCAGATAGGTATGAGCTAACAATCAATACCTTAAGGTCAAGCATGAAGTTTCAAAGTAGAGTAGACGATAAGCCATGAATATTAGTGCACGAAGTCCTAAATCCATGAAAGATAAAGACGTGGATTCTTGGATCTCTAATAAAAGGAATAGGGCGTAGAGTCCTAAATCCATGAAATATAAAGACATGGAGTCTTGGATATATAATAAAATTATTAGGATGCAGAGTCGTAAAATATCTAAAAGACTAAGGTGTGGAAGTATATCAGGGCACAAAGTCCTCAATCTACTAAGGCACATAGATGTATGTAATAGGGATCTAGAATCCCTATTCTCCTAAAGAAAAATACCACTCATTGGTAGCTCCAGGATGAATTTCCTTAATAAAATCTCATTTCTGGAGTGCCTTTCTAAAAATAGAAAGTCATGTCTAACATCTCAAATATGACTTTCCAAAAATAGTAAATCACCTACAATCAATGGGTAATAAAGTATATTTGAAGGAATATCACTTGACTTATCATTGATCAATCATAATAGTTCAATATCAACTTAACCCTCAATATTATAAATATTATGTTGGGTCCCTATAATACTAGTGATTACCCCATTACTATTGTAGTTGTACCCCTTATTAATATTGTTGTGCCCCTATTGTCCCCATATTGTTATTACTGTGCCCCCATAGAATCCCTCTATTGTTATTTTTGTGGCTTTATATTATTATTGTTAGGTCGGCTCGGTTATATTGTGACTCCTTAGACTCCTATATATAGAAATGAGGTTTTATCATTTGAATCATCCAATAATTGTTCATTTATGTAATGTAAAGGAGTTTTCCCCCTTGAAGAGGCTGAATTATAAGGCATTGATCTATCTTTTCTATCTTTTCTTGAGTTGGTTTCATAACATTTGGTATCAAAGCCAGGTTTCTAGGGTTTCACTACTCCAAACAGGTCATCGTGGAATTTCGCTATAACTGTTTTTCTGCAACATTTCAGATACTAAAAACAAAACCCATTTGAGAAGACATCGCACTGAACCTTAGGTCCGAATTTCAGAGATTTTCGCACTATATTTTCAGAGATATGAACTGAGGAAGTTCGTCCCTTTGCAGAATCCTGAATTACATTCAAAACAGGTGATCTGGGGAAAATTCTCATAACTTTCTCTCTGAGCATCAGATTGAAATTTTGTAAGAAGGTAGAGAAACAGGACATAATTTAGTTTCTTGTATATAGTTTTCAGAGCCAAATGTAAAAATAGGGAAACGGGGCCCGTCGTACAAGTTCGCTCTACTGAATTAGTCTATAATCAGGTCACTGTGGGAGATTTGGCATAACTCTTCATTGGAGAATCCAATTGGGATTAGAATAGTGGCATTGGAAAGAGGACATGGAGGGCTACCGCAGGTCACAATTTCAGAACTAGATGATCCTAAATTACAGAGATACATCAGAGGCAATATGGAGCTCCTACAAAGTGAAAAAAGGTGTGTATATTTTTTTTTTATGTTTGCTTAAGCTTGGTTTGAAAAATTATTTTGAAGGAATTCAAAGCGCATAGTGAAGCGTTATTATCAGTAATTGATGCCTCGAAGAAAGAAAATGGAAACACCTAATAGGCAACCTGAAAGCTCTATCATGACTCATGAAGAAGAGGAAGAAATGCAACATGATATATCAAAATTACGAGACCAAGTGCAACAAGTGTCACTTGCACAAAAAGGTGTAGAAGCTAAGATGAATGACATGGAAGCTAAGATGGATGATCTGAAGATATATTTGAAGACAAACATGGAAGAATTGAAGATAAATATGAATAAGTTGCTACAAGAAAGGGTCACTAAGGGTGAAAGGGTAGTAAAGAAAACTCATGATGAGAACAAAAGAAATGTTAATCATGATTCCATAGACTCTAATTTTGGATCAAATACCGACCATATTCCAAAAAACGATATGAGGAAGTTTGATGGCAAGGATCCCGCAACATGGATAATACAGATGGAGCAATTTTTCGATCTCAATAATGTGCAAAAGACACAAAAGGTACATATGGCAACATTATATTTGGAACCAAATCAGTTTGTATGGTATCAATGGCTTTTCTCTCGTAAACAATTTATCACTTGGGCAATTTTTACCAAAGAATTGATGGCACATTATGAGGATACAAAAAGCAACACTTTTTTTAGCCAATTGATAAGTCTCAAACAAAAGGGTCCAATAATGGAGCACATTGAGGAGTTCCAAAAATTGAACATAAGGGTAAAAGATATTCCAGAGGAGCATAGATTGATGTGTTCATAGGGTCTTTAAAGGATAATATCCAACATGATGTTCGCCTTTGGGAACCTGATTCATTAGAGAAGGCATTCAGGTTAGCAAGAAAAATGGAAAGCAAAATTATGGCAACCAGGAAGCATACCACTCACATCTATAAAGACGGAAGTGGTGTTTCCGCTAGTCTTCCACACCTATAAGGTTGACACCACAAAAATTGGAAGAAAAAAGAGCAAAAGGGCTTTGTTACAGTTGTGATAGCAAATACACTAAAGGTCATAAGTGTGCTGAGAAGAAATTATTCTACATAGATTGTGAAGAGGAAGAAGAAAAGGAGCAAGAAAGGTCAAAAGAAGAGGATATACTCAAGGAACAAAGCCTAGATGAAGAACAAATGAAACCAACGATATCTTGTAATGCATTGGTGGGAATTACCACTCCTCAAACCATCAAGATAGAAGGACAAATCAAGAAGAAAAAGGTAATAGTGTTGATTGATTCAGGAAGTACCCACAATTTATTCATTGTGAGGTAGCAAAAGAATTGAATTGCTTCCTATATCCAGCACCAGAGTGTCAAGTGATGATTGCAAATGGAGGAACAATAAATTGCTCTGGAAAGTGCCATAATATCAAGCTATCCATGGGAGAATATTATTGACTAGCCCAATGCTTTCCATTCCAATGGGAGGTGTTGATGTTGTATTAGGAGTCCAATGGCTACAATCCATGGGTACAATAGCTTTTAATTTTCAAGAACTTTCCATGAAATTTTCTATGGAAGGAAAGGAAGTTGTATGAAGGGGTATTGCAGGGAAACCGAGAAAGATAATCAGCTCTAATGGTATGACAAAGCTTCTAAAAAAGGAACGAAAAGGTGTAATTGAACAATTATGTTCGCTAGATGTTTCCACATTGGAATCATCTATTTCTCCAGGTCTCCAAATAGTCTTGGACAATCATTCCAAGGTATTTGAGACTCCCAAAGGTCTCCCACCTATTCGTGATCATGATCATGCTATTCATCTGATTCCAGGAAGTGTTCCTCCAAAAATTGGGCCGTACAGATATCCCTATGCCCAAAAGAATGAAATTTAACGTATGGTTGTAGAAATGCTAGAGGCTGGGATAATTAAACCAAGTCAAAGTTCTTTCTCTACTCCAGTAGTATTAGTGCACAAGAAGGATGGATCATGGCGCATGTGTCCAGATTATAGGGAGCTCAACAAGCTCACTATTAAAGATAAGTTTCCCATTCATGTCATTGATGAATTACTAGATGAATTGCATGGATCAATTTCTTCACCAAGTTGGATCTTCATTCAGGATATCATCAAATCAGAATGAAGATTGAAGACATTCCGAAAACAATATTTAGAACCCATGAGGGTCATTATGAATTTTTGGTCATGCCTTTTGGCCTTACCAATGCACCTTCAACATTTCAAGGTTGGATGAATTCAATTTTCAAACCATTCCTTAGAAAATTTGTGTTAGTATTGTTTGATGATATACTAATCTACAGCAAGTCTTGGAAGGATCATGTTGAACATGTTGACAGGGTGCTACAAATATTGAAGGAGAAACAATTATATGGAAAAAATCCAAATGTTTCTTTGGAGTCCAGGAGGTGGAATATTTGGGTCATACTCTATCTCATGAAGGAGTTAACGTAGACCCTAGCAAAATTAAAGCCATTAAGGAATGGAAAATCCGCACATCCATAAAGCATCTGCGATAATTTCTCGGGTTGACAGGGTATTATCGCAAGATTGTTAAGAATTATGAGAGAATTGCAACACCTCTAACAACATTATTGAAGAAAGATGCATTTTCATGGACTCCGGAAGCAAGCTAAGAAGGATAATAAATTATCACCAAAGTATTATGGTCCGTACAAGGTGTTGCAAAAGATTGGTACTATGGCATACAAATTGGAGCTTCTTGCAGCTTCTCGATTGCACCCAGTTTTCCATGTTTCGTGTTTAAAGAAGGTTATAGGCAACAAGCTCCTAGTTAAAACAATATTGCCAGAACTTGACGAGGAAGTAAAAATTATATTAGAATGGGAAGTAGTCACAGAAACAAGAACTCGATAGCTACGGAATCGTTCGATTTCAGAGTATCTTATCAAGTGGAAGAACTTATCCGCTGAAGATTCCATATGGGAGGATGAGAATTTTATGCAGAAGTATCTAGAACTACTCAAGTGTTGAGGACAACACTTTTTTTAAGGAGAGGGGCATGTTGGGTCTCTATAATACTAGTGATTACCCCATTACTATTGTAGTTATACCCCTTATTAATATTGTTGTGCCCCTATTGCCCCCATATTGTTATTATTGTGCCCCATAGAATCCCTCTATTGTTATTTTTGTGGCTTTATATTATTATTGTTAGGTCGACTAGATTATATTGTGACTCCTTAGACTCCTATATATAGAAAGGAGGTTTTTTCATTTGAATCATCCAAGAATTGTTCATTTATGTACTGTAAAGGAGGATGCCCCTCGAAGAGGCTGAATTCTAAGGCATTGATCTATCTTTCCTATCTTTTCTTGAGCTGGTTTCATAACAAGCCCAGTAAAAGATATGGATCAAGTTACTAGTCTTGGAAGCCTTGGTTGGAAATATGATCTAGAAGCCCTAAAAGGCTTGGATAGAGACCAAGTTATTGATGGTTTTGCAATGACTCATCGTGAGATGGAATCACTATTTGATGGGTTGAGGTGGATGACCTCTAGAATACCTAGATGCTTTTGGATTGATGTGTTCTATAAGATTCCACATTCATGCTTGGAATATGGCATGGGAGTGAATGGCTAAAGAGATATTTGGCTAATCCATTCTACAGTCAGGCGGAATGTTGAAGTCCCATGTCGAGTTTGAGTTTTACATCATCAATGTTGGATTATTTCTCCTCATATTTCTATGAGTGTTATACTGGTTTATATGTGGATCATAAGGCTATCATTTCAATGGTATTTATGTTTCTATTGTGTTGGTTAAATATGTTTTTCTTTATAGTATCTATGTATGGCTGTCATCATGTTTCACTAGTAAATGAATGAATAATGTATCAATGACCTAATGGATGAAATTGCAGTTAATGTGTTGAGGCATCAATGTCTCTTACCGATTCTCAGCTATGTATGAGACTCCTAAGGTCAGATACGTTATTTACACATGTAGATTACATATTCGTGATATGCTTGATGAAATTCTTATCATGGCTAGTAGGTTTCCAGTTATGGTCTTATTCAAGTAATTGCATATGTACTTTCATTTCTATGTTATTTTACTATTTTGATGATGTCATTCGATTCTGGGTAGTGACCCTAGCTCTAGGCCTGAAAAAATAGCTCAAATCCCAGGGATGTTAGCACAACATTGTGCAAAATAGTCCCTAGACATTGGCTTGTAGGCCTGTGAGAGCGTCCAAATGTCAAGTGGTCCAAAATCTCAGTGTCACCCAGGGGCTGGTTGGCAAAAAGGTTGTATTGGTTTTTGAGGGTCCTAATGCTAATGTTAAATCTTTATAAGGTGTATTTCCATCTCTTCCACTTCCGTAACGTGACTTAGGAGGTTGAATAGTATCATAGTGGCCTCTCATTGCATGTTTACCCCGACTAACCAATTGCTTGGGTAGATGTGACAGCAGGGTGTTACAAAGGACATCAAACAATTAGCATCAATGTCAGCCACAACAATTCTCACATACATACATACATACATATATATATATATATCGACATATGTATATAAAGAGTTTCATTATTTTATCTTGGAAAATCAACAATTCAATGTATACAATTATATGTAGAAATAAATTATGAAGAGTGAAAAATCATACAATGTGAAAATCGAAAGTCGAAATTGGCTGTTAAATGCCCTAATCGATGTAGACTACTTTTTGCAAACAAATATATATATATGCTTTTTTGATTTTATTTTCTTTTCTCATCTCCTTTTCTCCTACTATTTCGTGACCTATAACTCTCCATTTCTTGATCCTTCCTCTATAACTTAATGTCAAAAACTTCTATCTTCTTGATGTGTTCTGATTTTTTACATCTCTAACTTCTATGAGTGTGATTCTATATCCAATTATGTGTTCTTCCTATATAGTTGTATCTTCCTTGTTTGGTGCACTTAAATAGACAAGTATCTTATTTGTTTCTTAAGTAATAAGCTTTGAGGACTATTTTATGAGTATGAGCCTATTTGGAAAATTAGGGTCTAAAAACTTCTAGAAGCATTTTAAGGCATAAAATGACATTTTTTTTGCGGTAAAATTGTGTTTCTTTAGTGTCGCACCTCTTTTATCCTCTTCCACAGACAAATACCTTTCCAATGTTCAAGTATCACATCAATCAATGTTTGTATGTGAAATTTATGTTACTAAAAAATTGGCCTTCCTATTTCCACCATCATAAGTTTAGATGATGCCACGTCAGCCTCCATTATTCATGAAAAAGTGGATATGCACATGATTATGAGGAATAAGACTCTAAAAGATTCTATATTGTAAATTTGGTTAGAAATTGATCTATTCAAACCTAACCACTACTAGTGTATCAAGATATGTTATAACCAAGCCACTAGGAGGAAAATGGGTTCCATTCTTTTGATACATTTGTTCCATAACTGACAAAAAAATAGCTAACACGGGTAGGAGATATATGAGAACATAGAGAGGATTTGTGCATGATATTAGACCATATGCCACAATCCATACTTCTTTGTACTCACAAACATATTTCCATTCAAAGAAATATAACAGTGTCACATCTCCTTCCAACTATGTTTTTCTCCTGAAATGGCTTCCCAGGCCATAACTTGTGGAAAATGTGTGTGTGAGATTTATTTCAGTGTTATCTATTTTATACATTATTTCAATTCGTATGAACAATCTATTAATAATAATCTACAAATCTATAAATCTAAGAGATATAAAAATTGTAATAGTGTATAATTTTAGATCTTAAATATAATTTTATCAGATATGTTGTGATGAACTGTCTAGTGGAATAACAATGCCAAGTTTTAAATCATGTTAGTACCAAAGAAGGTTTACTTAGTTATATTGTGTGAAATTTTTCTGAGTTCTAGATCGACTCGTTGAAAATTTGTAAAATCCTAATCATGGCTTATGAGTCTATGAATAACACTCACAATCATACTAAGGCATGGCTTTCGTATATAGAACAACAAGTTACAACTGTAAATAGTAATGTAAATATCCTCATGGAGGCCCTGAGAAATAAGCCTACGATATTTAGATAAGATCAGGGTTATAATGTAGAAGAAAAATCAAATGGAAGATCAGTAGATCAGGAAGAAAGAGAGAACCAATGGAGGAGAGGACTCAAAAAATATCAACCTAGTTCAAATTCCATGAATCATTCACAGTACTTGTTCAAAATGGATGTAAAGGTAAATATAAATCTATACTAGGACAATATCAATTCTCTAAATTTGGTTGAAACAATTGGAAATGTATTTCATTTTCCATTAAATTGAGAAAGAACCAAATATTTCATTTATGAGTTTCAATGGAGGGCCATGCCCTAACTTGGTGGGAAATCCACATGAAGACCTTGAGGTTGGAGGGAGAACTTCTAGTGACTAAGTGGAAGGACTTAAAAACCATCGTAAATTCATATGTTTACCCTAATAGGTATGAAGAGGAACAATGAATCTAGTGTCACTACTTCAGGAAAAAACTGGAGAAAATTATTCAAGTGTATATCGCGAAGTTCTGAAAGATGGCCATAATGCTGGGTATCTCCCCAAAGAACCTAGATATGATCATCAAGCATTTTTGGGGTCTAAACTTCCATCTACGTGAGGAATTGATGTTGTTCAATACAAGATGAGTGGACAAGGCTTGTGTATAGGCACAATACCTGGAAAACATAGGCCTAAAGAAAGGACAATCAAGTTGATCGAAGGAGAAAGCAGATTAGAATGATTCGAAGCAGCGAAAGGAAAAGTAGAAAGGGGGGAAATATAAAAATATGATATCCATGGAACAATAGTGAAAATATCCCAATAACCAATACAACATTTATTTCCATAGAGAGGAGAAGTGTTGGAAGTTGCATTCAAATCTTACCTCAAAGAATAAAATTTAGGACAATAACGAGAAGAATCTCATGACCACTAATTCAAATAACCAAGTTGAAAGAAGCCTAAACGTGGATGGGAAGTTCATATGTTCATCATTGCAAAAGGAGGTGAATTTTAGTATCCTTTAGCACCAACAAGAGAAAGAAATGAAAAAAATCATGCACATAAAGGTACACGTCAAATAGACCAAGATTGATGCTTTGTCTAACTCAAGATTGCAGGACGAAATCATTACAGCTGAGATAGTTAAGAAGTTGGGGTTAGAGGTCTGCGATCATCTAAGCCCATATCCACTAGGATGGGTAAATATGGATGTAGAGATGAGGATAACAATGTAATGAAATAGTATATTTGCTATTAGTGTGGATTTTATTGATGAGATAGAAATAGATGTTGTTCCCCTTGATGTATGTGGATTCCTTTTTGCGAGTCCCCACATGCACATGTGAGATGTAATGTTCATGTGGATATCTAACCAATATCGGCTCATAAAGGATGGAAAAAAATTCACCATCAACATGCTCACTGTTAAGTGCCAACCAAGCCACGAATTTGATCAGTTTGAACAAAAAGTATGTGTTATCTATTTAAAGAGAAAATTAGTATGTGGGAGAGTAACTAAGAGTTAAGGAGTCCCGAGAGGGGTGTATGAAGAAATACAAGAAACAACTAGAATAATTTATATAGGCGTACAGGGATGTTTCCCAAGAGCATAAATGGTTAACACTTATGAGGGAGGTGGAGCATAAGATCCAACTACTGTCATACTCCCTGTTAACAAACACTAAGTTGTATGGGAAGCGTTTTATAGAAGTAAGTGAGGTGAATAAATAGTTGTAGCAACTACTGGAACATGGTGTAATTTGAGTGCATTACCATGTGGTTCAACCATCATTGTGCCAAAGAAGGATGGGACTTAGTGGATGTGTATAGATTGCAGGGCATTGAGAAATATCATGGTCAAGAATAGGTACCCCCTTCCCAGGAGAGATGATCCATAGGAATAGTTGCAACAAGAAAAAAAATTCACCAAGCTAGACTTAAATTTTGGACATCAATAGGTTTGAGTCAAAGAAGAAGACACTCAAATATTGCCTTCAAAACGAGGGAAGTTTTTTTATGTGTGGTTAGTAATGCCATTTGGCACATGCAATGTACAAGCTATGATTATGGGATTGATGAATCTCCTATTATGCCGTTTTATAGATTCATTTTTTATTGTCTATTTAAGTGATATACTGGTATACAATTCTACCTGGGAGGATCACATCTCACATTTGACGGAAGTGTTAGAGAGGTTAAAGAAGTGCCAACTACTATAAAATCTCAAGAAGTGCAAGTTTTTACGACTCTGTTTGGTGTATATGTGGCATGTGATAGGTGGAGGAGAGCTAAACATAGATCATACCAAGGAGGCCATCATGAAATGGTCAGTGCCTACTAATGTTTTGAAGGTTAGGAGTTTAATTCAGGAAACACAGTACTTGAGGAAATTCATAGCCTCATTTTCAACAGTAGTAGTGCCACTCAACACCATAATGAAAAATCACAAGAGTTTCCAGTGGGGAAAGGGTCAGTAGAGGGCCTTTGGGGAGCTAAAGAAGAAATAAAATCAAACTCCATTTATACCATTACCAAACATGTACTAGAATTTTGACGTGGAAACAAATGTATGTGGGTATGCTATGGGAGTGGTCTTGATGCGGGGAGGAAGCCTTATATGCTAACATTCTAAGGTATTTCATAAGGAAATTATTAACTACCCTACTTATAGCAAGGACTGAAATCCATGGTGTAAGCTATGAAGAAGTGAAAGTTCTATATAATAGTAAACGCAACATTATTCTACATACGTCACTATCTGCTACAATACTTTTAGACCCAGAGTATGCTACAATCAACTAAGAATTATAAATGGATGGGTTGACTACAATAGTTTCGTTTCATGATTAACTAGAATAATGTAAGCACAATCAAGTTTGAAGAAATGCTTCCAAGGCCACCCAAATCAAAGATCACGACTTTGGGGACACTTATACACATGGATTCACTGAACCATGATGCACACAGACAAGTATATTCATAAGAATAAGAATTTAAGGTTGTTTTTCAGTAGTTACAAAGGGAGAGTCATGTGAATCATAGTGATAGAACCATTGATTACCATATCTAAGATGGGTTTCTCTACATGATGGAAACATATGTGTTCATCAAGGTGATCAATTACCACTGATTAGAGAGGCTCACGCCTATAAGGTTGTAGGGCACATTCTTTCAAAGAAGATAGTGGCAAACTTGTAGAGATATGTGTATTGGACCAAGATGGAAGAGAAGGTAGATAGGTTCATAAGAGGATAAATGATTTGTTGTACTAGGAAGTATGGCAATAAGAAACAAGGTTGTATCATCCGTTACCTTTACCCACTCGTACCTGGGAGATCATTTCCATGGAATTTTTGGGAGGTTTACAAACAACGAGGAAGGGGCATGACTACGAGTTTGTTGGCATTATGACTGATGTGTTATGCTTGACGGAAACCTACTTAATGAATTGTGCTTTAATGGCAACCCACTTGATATCAATAGGATGTCTCTACATGTGACACAGAGTTAGATCAAAGGGATAGTCGTTTAGATATAGAGAAATGATGAAGATGACTAATGTGTTGAAAGGCATGATAATTCAAATATAGAAAAATGATAAAGATGAAATTTGAAGAAGTATACACAAGTTTGGTGAAGCAAATTCGAGTATACACAGGTTTTATGAAATAAAGTGGTGTACACAGTTATGCTTGGTGAAGAAAGGTAGATTAAACATGTGTTTTGTGAAGCAAAGCCATGTACACCTGTGGGGTATGAAGAAGAAAAGGCACGTACATTTTCTGCACCATGGTATTCTAAATACCAAGGGTGTTTACCATGGTATTACCCTATGGTATTGAGCCCAACAAAGAACAGTTTGATCCCATCTAAGAAAACCATCAACTGGAGTATGGTTTTGACCTGTGGTATTGGATAAGGGCTAAGCTACATAGGGAGATGAAGATCAAAGTGGAAGATAGTGTGCAAGTGATGAATATTTCATGAATAGTTTGATCTGAAGAAAATATGCATGTAATGGGTTATTGATGTTTTTCTTAATCTAAAACTATCTATGCACGTGGGAATTCGGTGATGCATTAGATCCAATAGATTTGAGGTGAAAATATTGATTATGAGTTGATTTGGACAGTGTTGATAGTATCTTGACGCGTGATTTTTCCGTGTATGTCGAGATCTAGGTATGTCTAAAGTTTTGTGATGCACCAAAGTTTTGTGTCAGTAAATTTAGATCAATATGTTGGTTTTATAGCCTAAAGCGTGTGTATAAATGTAGGTTCGATACTGGTAAGTTACGTATATATTATTTTATATACGCAGGTTTGTTTCCTGAAAAGCATGTATATAAACACATATTCTTTGAGGAAAATGTGTACATAAACTAGAATTTTGTTGAAAAGGATGTTTGATCAGTTTAATCAGTCTTGTGGTATCTCTGATGTCTGTCAATGTTATTGGTGATTTGGGCTTAATAGTAATGTTTAAAAGCTGAATTAACTGATTGATGAATGATGAAGATACTTGTTTTTTGTGATTGATGTTCAGTGAAGGTTTTGTGATTGTTTTAGAATGATGAAGTGGATTCGTGTATGATTCAATATTTAGTTCAAAGTGACAATGGTTTCGTTTTTAGGATTTAATGGTTTAAGATATGTACACGGGTATGATTCATGAAAATAACGTACACATGAAGGTTTTCCACTGTAAAGTAGCATACATATTTTGATACATGGTTGACCAAGTTGTATAGTAACAAAATCTAGTTTTTGTGATGTGGAGTATGATGATTAGTATTCTAGCTACAATGATCTAACTATTATGGTTGTTTAAATTTGGATTTTAGTTGATTTGTTGAGTTTTGGTTGATTCGGTTGATTCAGAGATTGGTTGTTTTAGATAGTGATTGGATGGTCTCTTATAGTAATCGGTTTCAACTTTGATATTTGGTTTTGGGATTAAATGTAGATAGTGGGTCTAGTCTAAAAGTTTGATGAAATGTGGCATACAAGTTGTGATATGTCATAGCAGGTGGATCAAGTATTAAAAATTATGAGACATGGTCCCTAGAGGTGTTGAGGGTTGGACCCTTTAATTAGGGATTTGAAGCTTCCTTCTAATGGTAGTTGGTAAATCAGATCAAGGGCTTGGAGGTCCCTTTCGATGGGTGCTAGTAAAGAAGATCAAGGGGTTGGAGCTCCCTTCCAAGTGGAGATTGACAACGAGAGAAGGGTGTAGCCTTATGAAGGTGGGTGTCTGTGTACTGGTATGAGTATGTGTTAGTAGAATATTGTAAGAAGTTTTTCTTTATAATAAAACGAAGACAAAGACGATAACAATGATGGTTTCTTTTCCAACATTGGGTTTCCACCTTATATCCTGTTGTTCATGTGTGACGATTATGTGTGATGGATTATTTTGTTCTTACTACACATGGTTATTGTTTATTTAATGCTTAATGATGTACTGATGCATAAACTCAAGATAAACATAAGACGAATTAACTGATAAATATGTTTTACTCAATACACACTAATTGTATGAATAACAATTGCGTACACATATAACAGCTTGAAGTTCAAAAATAATTTATTTATCTTTCCAAAATAACATTAATTGTAAATGGAGATGGAGGGAGCTACCCCGGCGCGACCACACCCTGACACGGGGTAGGCCCTCTGCGGTATAGCTAGTACCAGCCTACAATGACTAGGCCCATTTTGTTGCAGCTCCCTGATTGCTTAGTGTTTAACGTCCTTCATTCCAATGCAAACCCATCTTACCTCTCGCAACATTGACTGAACCCTATCGCCCTTCGATTTTGCGCTATCATTTTTGGTCCCCGCCTGTGACGGTTACTCCGGAAAATGGTGGTAGCTAGCGTAACCCCTAGAGCATCAATGGAGACTAACCTTATTGACTACTTTGAGGACCCCCTAGAGCGCATATCCATTTTTGACAAGCAGTCTAGCTTCGAGTTTTACTTCGCATTCAGCAGAGAACTCACCGAGGTTATTTCTCTACTTCTACTACTCTCGAGATAGATTAGTGTAGTCATCGACCTCCTAGAAGTACCTGCCTCCTGGTCGACCTTAGTCACTCCCCCTTTGATGCCAATCCCGCATCATTTTTCTTCCAGGATTTCTGGCCTTGAAATGGTAGTTGGGTCATCCGACAAATCCCCCCTCCAACCATCTACATCCTCTCATTTCCCATCCCAGTCTCTACACAGAGAGGCTCCACCACATCCTGCTCCCTCTTCCTCGCCCTCGGGTCTATAAACCCCTCTAGATGCTACACAAATGTCCCTCCCCTCCTAGACACCTTCACTTCTGGTGTTGATTCGTCATCCCTAAACCCTAACCCTAACCCTCCTAACCTTAACCTTGAAGAAACTCCTGAATGTGCTAAGGATGTGGAGCCAAGTCATGGGAAGAAGCAAAGGTGTGTCAAGCCTAGGGCATAAGAAGTATTTATTGACTAGGAAGAGGATTTCCAGTGGAGAGATACCATGGACATAGTGGCAACAATCCTAGTAGGCAAATTCAGTGGGTAGAACTACACTACGGGAAGACTTAAGCAGTGGGTTGCGAAAACCTAGGGCCGTCACTTGGTCGATCTGCCTTTTGTATAGAGTTTTCTTCGTGGCTAGTTTTCTCTGTGATTTGAGTGAGAAGAACACATCAATTGGATTTTATCTTATTTTCGGCACATAGAACAGGCCTGGGTTGTGTTAAGGAGATGGAGTTTTATTTTTGACCTAGACATAGAACAACTCAGGGCTGGGCCAATTTGGATTCGCCTCCCTCGACTGCCACCCCATTTTTGGACCGAAGACATCTTCAGGAGAATTGCAAACTCTCTGGGTACATACCTAGACTATGATAAATCCTATCTTTCTACTGGGGTTATGGCCTATGTGAAAATACTAGTTCACATAGACATCAGAGGAGGGTTGTAGGAAAAAGTCACTCTACGATGGAGGAACTACAGTCATACCCAGATACTGGAATATGAGGGGGTCTCCTTCCAATGCAAATGGTGCCACAAGGTGGGACACCTCTACAAGGATTGCCCTCTTCTCGCATATTCAAAGGTGGGAAATAAAGGGAAGTCTTCTCCCTCCAACGGAGCTGAGGTACAAGCAGATCACTCAAATGAGGTAGAACAAATAGATACTAATGCAGAAGGACCTAGGTTAGCCTTGAAAACTCTGAAGAAGCACATGAAAGCACCTCTTTGGCCACATTCACCTCCATTGACCAAGTCTAAGGAGGTCGATGGAGTCGCGCTATCTTTGGGTATGTCTAATCCTATCCCTTGTTGCGCATCTATTAATTGTACATCTGCTCATAAGGGTAATTCTGAGGGACCTCAGCAGGTCCCGGATAAGCCACAACCTAGTCTAAGTCACCTTTCCCCCCCCCTCAATTCTCATGTACCTGTTACATTGTATACTCCCCCTACCACCTCTGTGGAGATGCCATGGGAATTGAACCTTGGATCTAATCCCACCCCTCACTGATACCACCTCCACTCATATTCTTGTTCACTTATGCCAGATTCTATTGGCATTGGACTTTTCCCACCCTCCACCACTCCGAATCTCCCTCGAGGTAGAGCTTCCTCCCTGTCAAAAGCTAAATAGAAGGCAGGAATGGAGGTGGCCATAAGCAAACAGATTACTCTCGATAGGGTCCTTAGAGAAAAGAGCCCCCTGGAGCCCTCTCCCGCATGAAGGTACTCTCCTTCAACTACAGAGGGATTGCTAGTCTCAAGAAAAACCTAGCACTGCGGAGGCTTCTCCAAAAGTAGTCGATAAATCTAGTCCTCTTACAAGAAACTCTGGGTGTTGCTGACACCATTTCCTCTCTAATGGAATCCATGCTCCCAAGATGGAATTTCCAAGCTATTGATGTAAATGGCCACTTAGGGGGCATTGCCTTGGGTTACAATTCCCACTCAATTAGCCTAAAGGGCACTTGGGGGGGGCATCAGTTTCATTGTGGCAGATATCTACTCTAATGAATTGGGATCAGAGATCAGAATGTGACACAATCAGTAGAATGTCTGGGAGTAGCTTTTGTTAGCCAAGAGCTTACAACCTAACAACATCATTCTGGGGGGAGACCTAAATTTTTCACTGGTCTTCTGGGAGTCTTGGGGGCACCATGCTCAAGATGACCCCTTAGTGGTCTTCTTTAAGCATCTCCTAGATTCACACAATCTCATTGATATCCCATATGCAAAACATGTCATGACCTAGAAGAATAGAAGAAGTGGAGAGGACAATCTTGCCAGGAGACTTGATCATTTCCTCATCAAGGAACGTTTCCTAGAGCAGGGCTTCAATTATCGCCAATGGGTGGGATCGGGTGGGCTATTAGACCATGTGCCAATTTACCTTGACATTTTGGGCAATCTAAGCAAACCACGAGAACCCTTCAAATTCTATTCAACATGATTGAAGGATAATTCCTATATACGCCTCGTCTCAAAATTTTGGAAGTCCCACCCACCTGTAGTCAGAGGTAACATAACAGATGGCTTCATCGCCAACGTGAAGGAATTGAAAAAGCTATCTAAGATATGGGCACATAATAAGAGGTGTGCAGAAGAGCATCTATTAAAGAATATCGAATTAGAGATTGCCAATTTGGAGGAAAATGGTGGGAGTACTTTCCCTTCAAATGAACTCAGGCGTAAGCTCACAAATTTAACATCCAAACAAGGAACCATTCATATGGAAGGGGAGGAAACTTGGAGATTGCAGAGCAAAGCTATATGGCTAAAGGAAGGAGACGATAACTCCAAAATTTTCCATAAATTTGCAAATGGAAGAAAATCTATTAACACTATATGGAAACTGACAATTGAGAAAGGAGTTGAGGAGGACACCTTCCCTCACCTGGCCTCCCTAGCTACCTCACATTTCAAAAAAGTCTACCAAGCCCCCACTGGTGCCACCCTAGCAGAGGTCATTAGAGTAGCATAGATTTTCCCTCGAGTTATCGAACAAGAGGATGCTATGGATGTATATAGTGAAGTGACACTTAGAGAGATGGAGGCCAACCTGAAATGGTTTAAGAAGGATAAGAGCCTTGGTCCAGATGGTTGGTCGGTAGAGTTCTATCTAGCCTTTTTTGATATACTAGGGCAAGATTTACTCATGATCATCGAGGAATGCAGGATCACTTTCTACATTCATGGGGCCATAAATTTCACCTTCATCGCTTTCATCACCAAATATGACAATCGAGCATCTTTCAGTGATTTTCGGCCCATTTCCTTGTGTAATTGCATATACAAAATCATATCCAAAATCATTGCAAACCACCTCCACCCCATTCTATCCACCCACATATCCTCAAAAAAATTTGCCTTCTTACAGGATCGTCAGATTCATGAAGCGATAGCAACGGCCCAGGAAGTATTACACTCCATATAGACTAAGAATATCAAAGGTATGATCCTGAAGGCTTAGCTATCAAAGGCTTTCAATCAGGTAAGTTGGCTATACATCGGAATGCTCCTTACTCACTTAGGATTTCCCGTGGGAGTTATTAAATGGATCATGTACTGCATTACTAATATATCCTTTAGTGTCCTGACAAATGGTGTTGCATCTCCCTTCTTTGGCTCTGAAAGAGGACTCAAAAAAGGATGCCCATTATCTCCCATACTTTTCCTCCTAGTCATGGAAGGGCTCAACAGACTGATCAAGGATATGCACCAAAGAGGAAGGCTCTCGAGAATCAGGCTATCAGAGAGATGCATGATAACACACCTCATTTTCATGGATGATGTGTTAATGTTTCTCAATGGGGGGCTAGGAGATCTAACCACCATTCAGCACACCATAAATATATTCAAAACTGCTACATGCATGATCATTAATAACTCAGAATCCACCATTACCGTTTTAGAATGCTCTCCTCATGAGGTATAGTTTGCATTAAAAAGGTTCCCATTCACCCTATTGTAGCTAGATGAAGGCCTCCAGTACCTAGGATACAGACTGAAGCCACTCAGATACAAAACAGTTGACTGGATATGATTGATTTCTAAGCTCGAAATAAGACTTAATATATGGTATAATAAGTATCTATCTAGAGCCGGAAGATTAGTTCTCATCAAAGGTGTCCTTGAGGCTACCCCTGTTTACTGGATGTCACTTGCATGAATTCCGAGAGGCATCCCTAATAAAATACAAAACCTCTACTGCAGATTCCTGTGGAAAGGCAATCATGTTGGCATTATGATACAAGTGTTGTCCTTGATGGCAAGATGACAAATTATAGTGCAACAGATCAGTAGCAAAGAATTGATGATCAGACTACAAAGAATGAAGAAAGCTGAG
>APFE031311700.1:26275-36971 GCA_000404065.3 Pinus taeda | reverse complement strand
ATTGATTGGAAAATTCATTGAGCTTCCCTTAAAGGAAATAGCTCTTTACCCCATTTGAGCACCATCGCTCGTATGAGGCTAAAAACTGCAATGGTCACATGTTGCACTATACCTAACCTCCGATGGCATCACAATATTTTCTCATATACCTGCGATGATCCCAAAAAGGAAATTTTCCCAAAGAGGATGAGAAGCTTTGTGATCTAGAACCTTCCAAAGCAGTGAGCTAGAGGTGGTTTTCTCATAGATGAGGTCGAATCCTCCTAACTTGACCTCTTTGTCTTATCCCTATGAGCTACCTCCTTGAGATGTGGGCATAATCCTATCTTTGGAGAAGTTCTAACTCCCCTTCCCAGTCTATAAATTCATCCTCTCTGATTCCAAAATGGTTGGTTAGCTTAGAGGCTGGGTTGATCTATGCCCATTTTCACCCGTATGTTGAGCTTGTGCTTAGAGGCTATTCATTAGACTTGGAGAAAGAGTGTTTGGAAAGTATATTGGCTTTGACTTGGATTACCACTCAAGGAGAGAATTTCAACATCAAGGCTATGGTTGTAAGCTTCCCTTTATTCTTTAAATAATATACAACTGTTGGTTCATCTTCCAAAAATATATATGTTCATGTATGTGTTAGCTTGGCATTCCTTGATCAGCTAAGTAGGTTATTATTGTATTTGTTATTGGTTTTGGTATGATTTGTTGTCTCTTGATCACTCATGCAAGTACATAAGTGCTGAAAGAAGTGGAAACAAGTTCATGACACAAGTGGTTCGAAGCTCTCAACAAGGGAAACTGAAATAACATCAGAGTGAGGTAGGTTCTCTCTCTCATTCTACTTTTCAATTATAATCTAGGAATATGTCTAGTTGATTGTCACTTCAGTTGCTAGACCCACTCATTGACCTAGAGGGATCATCTCTATCCGCAGAGAGGATTAATATTGTCCATAAGATGGTGACTTTGTTGGGGAGCCTATGACCCTTTCCATCCAATTCTTCACCATGGTATTTTGTGTAGTTTGACCAACCATTGATTTTTCAGCTTGACTGCATCATTCTGGGTTTATACCATCATTGATTACTACCTTAGAGTGCTAATTCTAGATTATTTATAGGAATATTTTTAGTTTTTTCCCATATTCCTCACCCATCATGGGTTTACCCTTTACAGTCATGATGACATCGCAGTTTTACCTTTACAGTCATGATGATCACATTTTTACCTTTACAGTTGTGATGATCGTGGTTTTTACCTTTACAGTTGTGATAAAAACAAATTCATCTTTTTTTGATCATGCTAAAATCATCACTACTTTTTCTATACAAAGTAGTGATGCCATCATTGGTTTGCCTATGAAAAGTAGTGATAATCGCGGTCCTAGATATGTAAAGTAGTGATGATCCTTGAATGTGATAATTTTTTAGGTTTCTTCCTATGAATCCAGTGTGTCTTGGCCCCTAAGGTCTTTTCCCATCCTGTATGCTTGAATTTGTCAATGTTTTGATTGATTGCCTTAATTAATTTGCAAAATTTGTCTCATTGGCTTCGAAGTGAAATCTGACTGAATTCTGGGGTTTCTAGTCATTGGTCATCATTTTCTGCTTTTTAGTGTCATTGAGATGCTTGTTTTCTTCATTGATTGAGTGTTGTTTTCAGTGGAAATCATTGAAAACGTCATTTTGCATTCGTTTTAGCTTGTATTTCGAAATTTACTTTTAGTGAAAATGCATTAGATTAGTTGCACTGAAAAGTTATATTTTGAGATTCATCATTGAGAATAGATTACATTTTTTCAGTGATTGAAAGCTAAAAACTATATCAGGTGCATCAAATCATTCAAAATGAAAAGAAAAGCATAATTCATATAAGTGCATCTTTGTAAAATAAAACCATTTTTCTTCAGAAAAGTTTCATTTAGGATAGTGAAAAGTGGAAAACCATTTTTACTTTTTTCATTTCATTTGGAAGACAAAATTGAATGCTAGTGGAAGGAATTTTTCATGATGCATTATTGGTTGAAATTTCTTCCCTTGGTTAGTCTAGCTTTCATCGAAGTGAAATTTATCCGTTTCTCATACAGTTTCATCATAGGTGTTCAGGTGACATCATTTTGAGCCTCAAAACTGAATCTTAATTGAAGATAAACGTCTAAAATCTATCAATTAATCTAAGGAGCATTTGAAACATTAACAGTTCATATTTAGTGGTCTAGGCTAGAGATGTGTTTTGGCTTCTTTAAAACTTAGCAGCAGTCGTTCACTCCGGCATTAGACAATGCTAGCATGGACTTTCGCTCCCATACCGTCGCGTACATAAAGGGAGGCCCTCATAGATTGCAAATATTTATCCATAGGAAGTTGACTCTGACGCCCTCTAAACGTGATACAGCAAACACATCATTCAGGGAGATTGCATGCATGAACTTCAAGTCCTTGGTATATTTATTTGCTAAGGTGTATATTGTAGTTCACAGTTACTTGGTACTCCTCTTTCCTAGAATATCCTGAGTAGTCATTTCGATATTTTCTGACTCCTTAAATTTGAAAAAATCATTCAGCACTTTTACTTTCAAGCTTGCTAAACCTATGAAAGTGACTAGAGTCACCTTTTCATCCTTTTCTCGACTCTTAAAACATGAAAAGGAAAAGTTTTTGTTTCAAATTCCAAAATTAATTGACCATGAAACAATATTCTTCTTGTGGAAATACTTAGTAGATCTTAGGTTGATACCAATTGCAACGTTTCCTGATTCTACTAGTCAAGGAAACCCCTTTGGTGGGAATCCTAGTCCTTTTCCTTCTTTCGGAAATACCGGTGCTCCATATATGGCAACAATGTCCCTTCCTGGATTGACCATTGGTCTTCCAATTTGGTTTTTTTCAACATTGGTGGTTCCGAGTGTCCAAAATTATTTTCAACCAAGTTCTCCTCCACCTAAATAATACCAACCTCATGTTGATCCTAAAGTTGACCCTCGCCTTCTTCACCTGTTTCTTCACCCCATTCTTCCTCTTCTCCTAGTGAAAGTCTCGATTCTAGTAACCAGGAAGCTAAGAAGAAGAAGAATAGCATGAAGAAGAAGAAGCCAAGTAAGCAAGGAGGCAACCAAGAAGCCATTGTTACCGATGCAACTAATGAAGAAAAATCTTCCAACCAACCTTGGAAAGTAAAATTCCCTTGTATGTTATGTAAGGGTGACCACCTTCTTCAAAATTGTCTTGGTATTCCCAAGGTCTTAGAAGTGTGGTCCACAGGTTCTCATCGACCTTTGTCATCGACCTCTGATGATCATGCTAGTGACAAACCTTCAACTAGTAATAGTAAAGCTCATGGGGAAAGGGAAAAGTTAAATTTCCCTGTAATTTGTGTGAAGATAATCATCCCATTCACCTTTGTCCTCTTATGGATGAAGCTTCTAAAGAATTGGAAAACATTACAAATTCTCAACCTTATCTTCCGACTAGGTATCGAAAGCTTTCCCTTGATCCTTCACTAGGTTATCAAGTGATTGATCAAAATCCATGTTTGGTCAATCCCACTCTCTCTGAAAGTGAGTCTCATGAGTTCGTTCTCAACCAACCATTGATTGAGAAACTGATAGAGTTGACCCCACCTTCAGTTAACTATAACTTTCCGGTAGAGGGTGAACCTCATCCTGCTTAGGTTCTTATGGTTTCTTTAGTTTCAAATGAACTAGAGGGAAATCCTCTTGTTCCCGAGGTCCATGAGAGCTTTTCTCCTATTCTGATCGAGCAATAGGGTAGCTCTCATGTTCTTACCACACCCCCTCCGAGTATTTTAGTCACTTCTTTCAATTGGAGTCGACTAGCAGGACATCGTCTTCCATTTTAGGTGCCTTTCCAGATTACATTATAGGCTTACCATATGGCCATACCTAGAACAGTCATAGATGAGGGTGCATCTATTAGAATCCTATCCTCAACATATTGGCAAAATCTAGGTTCTCCTCAGCTTGTCCCATCACCTAGAATCTGTTAGCTTTTAACAAAGGAACCAATCAACCATTAGGGATCCTTCCTGTGTTACCTATTACATTGGGAGGAAAGAATGTCTATATAGACATGATGGTTATCCAAGACCCTTTATATTTTCATCTACTCCTTGGTCATGATTAAGTTTATGTCATGGGAACTCTTGTTTCTTCCCTCTTTCGAGTGATGTGTTTCCCGCATGAAGGAAGCATTGTGATCGTTGATCAACTTACATTCATTGGTCCTTAATCAACTCCTAATCAACCATCATCCCTAAATGGTTCTTATATACAAGTGGTATCACCCCTTCCATAGGTTAATTACGTGGACGCCTATTTCATGCCCACATCTACTAATGATCTAGTAGGTGATGTAGTACACCCTGTGCTTGGGGCATTGGAGCCTGATTTTTCATTTGGATCCCTGGACATGTATCTCTTCCAGAATGTTGTTCTCTCATCTGATGAGAAACTCTTGGAAGTGATGGTCTCTTTGGGTCTATGATCAAAGATCTTGATAAAAGTTCCTTGTCTTGTGTCAAGCTCATTAAAAAATGAAACAAGGGATATGAGGATAGTTCTTTTACTATGTCAACCTTGTTAAAAAATGGAATAGGTCCCAATGAGGATATTTCTTTTACTAAGTCAACCTCGTTAAAAAGTGAATTAGGTTTCCTGGAGTGGAGATCCTTGTCTTGTGTCAAGCTCGTTAAAAAATGAATAAAGGATCATGGAGCAGATTTCCTTTTCCTGTGTCAAGCTACTTAAAAAATGAAACAAGGAATTTGGAGCAAAGTTCCTTGTCTTGTGTCAAGCTCCTTAAAAAATGAAATAAAGGATACGATGATAGTTATTTTACTATGTCAACCTCGTTAAAAAATGAAATAGGTCTCCACTAGGATAGTTCTTTTATTACGTCAACCTCATTAGAAAATGAATTAATGTGTCATGAGAATGGTTCTTTTCCTGTGTCAAGCTCATTAAAAAATGAAACCAGTCCCCTTCCAATTCGAATCTTTGATTACATGTCATAAAATCCCAGTTGAGTCTTTCACTTGATCTCGTAAGTGAACATTCTTTCCAACCACTTAGGTGAATGAAATGAAGCTTGGGGGGCATGTTCTTCGAATTGAGTCATTATGATGGGGACATGCAAGCTTATCTCAAGCATAGTTTATCCTTGTTTCAAGCTTCTGTAAAAATGAACCCAAATTCAAGCACAATTTATTTCCATTTCAAGCTTTTGTAAAAATGAAACCAAATCCAAGAATATTTTGTATATGTTTCAAGCTTGTGTAAAAATGAAACCATTCCCACTTTACATCTCGTGATTGTCATTTTTATCAGCTGATTTTTGCTAGATAAGCCTTGGTTTTTCCATCATCACCATCTCTTTGGCCGATCATATGCTTTAACTTGATTGTTTTACCCTTGCCTGGAGAACGTCTACGATGAGTGGTATTATTAGCCAACCTCCTGACCATTACATGTTTTGAGCAGTTCCATCATGTCCAGAACTAGATTCTATCCTTTTATGCCACTCGTTCCTCCAGGTGGAGTCCTCTTTCAGTGCTTTTCAGACTCCAAAAATATGAAAATATTTCTGAGTACTTCTCATTTTGAACTCGTTAAAGTAATGAATTTATGTCTATTCAGTATAATTTTAACCCCTTTCCGCATTGAGATAGACTATTGTATGAAAAAGGAACACCGTAGTTGAACATGGCTAGGAGGTTTTTTCAAATATTGTTTTCTACCTTTTTGGATTTGAAAGACAAATTACGAAAAGGGACCTAATGGAATTTTATTTTTCATCTCTTTTTCAAACTCTCTAAATATGAAAAAGACGCCAAGTTACTCTTCCGTCGGACTCATTAAAAATTAAATGACAAAAGACTTGTCATCTTGACGAGACCGAGTTTCTCCTTCCTAAGACTCGTAAAACTTACTAGGGTGGATTCATCCAAAGAGTGAACTTATATGAGAAGCATATGGTATCCTCTTCAAGCTTGTGTAAAAATAAAGAAGTACTCACTAGAAATAGTGAGGGAAAATGAAGATGAGACATCCTTTGTATAGGCAGCATGTCGCTCTTGAACATGACACTCTTCTGCTCTCGTGTCAACTTTCGGATATCCTCACTCAGTCACTTGTGCTTCTACCTTTTGGTGGCCCATTTTTCCTCTCATTTGACTATTCCACCTCATCATTATGAACCTTGGCCCTTTGTTGAGTGTAATGCTTCCACACTCTGGAGTCGTGTCGCCAATATGTTCAAGAGAAGTCCAATTTGCAGTTATTTACCTATGCACCATTTGAGTCATTGTTATAGACTTGAAACTTATTCCACTTTGTTCCTCGTTTCATGTCAATGATGGGGCAATCATTATTTCCCTCCTACGGCGGTTCACTTCCTGTCAACTTCAACTCATTATCCAGGAAGATGACCTAGAAACTCCCTCTTAGTACCTTAGAGTTTGCATGCCTTAATGGCAAGTTCTTCACATCTGACAGCATGTTTTCGTCATTGGCCTTAGATCAGATGATTCCACGAGTATTCGACTTCAACTTCATTATCATATTCACGAATTGCATTGTCATACCTTGAGAGACATTGTCATTATGGGTGGTTCCTCTCGTGCCTATTAATGGTCTACATCAATGGCTAGTAATCAGGCGGTTTTCTAGCATGTTCAACTGTGACATGTTCATTCACATGTTAGAATTCATGCTTTGATGGAGTTGTGATGGAGTGCAAGACCTTGCATCTTGTTTGATATATCTTAGGTTGCGTGGAGTTATGTATTGTTCATGATTCTACACATGTTTCTACTATACGGACAACTGTGACCATACCGTGGGACTTTATATTTATGATGATGATTCCTATATATTAGATGCTTGAATCCATGCCTTCGATCTTAGATTACAGATGAACCTTATGTATTGGATGGTTGCACCAATGCCATGGATCTTTTCATATAGCCTTCGTCATTCAGATGGATGCAACCATGCCATGGATTCATGTTTTCATCTCAAATATGTATATCTACATGCGTACTTGATTTGTGGGTCTCTTGATAGTGTGTGTCCTTGTCCTTGGCAAAAGCTCATAAAGCATCTTAGCCATCACTCCTCATTCTGCCTTCATGCTTTAGGGGGCATCTGTTACACAGTATTTTGTCACACCTCCCGCACTTCCCTGTGACATACCTTGAAGTGCCTGAAACATGACCATAATGTAGTGTAATCATTCATATATGTATTTCGGAGCCTTCCTAAGACATTGATGGGAAAATTCCTTGAGCTTCCCTTGAAGGAAATAGCTCTTTAACCCTAATTTGAGCATCATCGCTTTTATGAGGCCAAAAACCATGATGGTCACATGTTTCACTATACCCAACTAGCGATGTCATCGCTTTGTTTGCTCATATACATGCGATGATCCCAGAAAGGAAATTTTCCCAAAGAGGATGAGAAGCTTTGTGATCTAGAAGCTTCCAGAGCAACGATCTGGAGGTGGTTTCGCATAGATGAGGTCGAATCCTCCTAACTTGACCTATTTGTCTTATCGCTATGAGCTACCTCCTTGAGATGTGGGCCTAATCCTATCTTTGGGGAAGTCCTAACTCCCTTTCCTAGTCTATAAATGCATCCTCTTCCATTCCCAAATGGTTGGTCAGTTTAGAGGTTGGGTTGATCAATGCCCATTTGAACCCCTATGTTGAGCTTGTGCTTAGATGCTATTCATTAGACTTGGAGGAGTGTTTCGATAGTTTCTTGGCATTGACATGGCTTACCACTCAAGGAGAGCCTTTCAAAATCAAGGCTATGGTTGTAAGCTTCCCTTTATTCTTTAAATAATATACAATTGTTGGTTCATCTTCGAAAAATATATGTGTTCATGTATGTGTTAGTTTGGCATTACTTGATCAGATAAATAGGTTATTATTGGATTTTCTATTGGTTTTGGTATGGTTTGTTGTCTTTTGATCACTGGTGTAGGTACATAAGTGTTGAAAGAAGAGGGAACAAGTTTTTGACACAAGGGGTTCAAGGCTCTCAACAAAGGAAACGAGAATAACATCAAATCAAGGTAGGTTATCTCTCTCATTCTACTTTTGAATTATAATCTAGGAAGATGTCTAGTTGATTTCCACTTTAGTTGCTAGACCCACTCATTGGGCTAGAGGGATCATCTCTGTTCACAGAGAGGATAAACCTTGTCAACATTGTTGTACATCCCATCGCAGTTTTTGGGCTGAGAGGGATACTAGGCTACTGGACATCCCATCACATTTTTTAAGCTGAGCGGGATATTGGGCTGTTGAACATCCCATCGCAATTTTTGAGTTGATGGAATGTTGGACTGCTAGACATCTGATCACAGTTTCCGAGTTGAGCAGGATGTTGGGCTATTAGACATCCCATCGTAGTTTTTGAGTTGAGAGGGATGTTGGGAAGCTAGGTGACTGCTCATGAAAGCTATGCAATTTTTTAAGTGAGTAGCAGGTCGACTGTCTAGGTGACTGGCTGGAAAAGCTGCGTAATTGTTTGAGGGAGACAGGGATGGACACAGGGTGTATGTTTGACATGTCAACGCAATTTCATCAGTTAGCAGAGTGGGAAAGGTCTCTAGGTTTTGCACAATTTTTAGGGGAGTGAGTCCCAAGGTCACTGCCTGGTCAAAATCTCTGGTTGACTAGTTGGCGGGTTGGTTGATTCACTTGTGGGTAGCAAATATTGAGATGGCTTGCTGAGAAAATTCTGCATTGTTCTAGGTGAGAATCAGCTTAGTTGATTCCAGGATTGTACAGTTTAGATTGCCTGGGAGATAGCCTTAAGATCTGCACATTTTTGGGTAGCAGTACATGTTCATTGAGTGTTGACAATGTGCAATGCATCTCAGTGAGGTTTTGACTATTGGAGGGTGATCCGGTTGTCATAACTTCAAAAAAATGACTAAGTGTGTGAGTGAGTGAACTTGTGCATATGTGATTTTGCGAACACACACTCAACATGACTCGAAAACAAGATGCCTCAAACCATCAAGACAATATATACTCAGTGTGACTCACCAAAGATGTGAGCGACAAGCACGACACTTGTGATATATCCTTGAACAATAGTGGCCACATTGGCCTGATAATGCATATAAATTCGTGTGTGAGTGCGACGAATGTTTACATAGCGAATACAACTTGTACACACGAAGCGAGACCTTGTTCATGACCAGAACATGGTTGCAAGTCTGACATTGTGACCAACATGAAAAACGATCTTCGTTGAATGGTTAAGTGAGGAGGTTGCAAATACTCAACATGAGCTCACAAGGTGAGCCCGAGTGCTTTCGAACATCAAGTAAAAACCCAAGAGAGGCTTCGAAATTGGATGCAGGCCAAAATTTTGGAGGATTTTGTAGCTGTTATAACACTTGGTGACACACTAGTTGAACTCTAGCTCCTCTGTTTTTGTCCATTTACAGCACATGGCCTTGGTATTTCAGGGAGTATTGAATCATTATTCGGGTTAATTCAGCCTCCCCATTTAACCCATGGATAGACATGGTACTCCCTTCACCAACTCAGTCAAACACAACAACAAGTTTCAGCTTGATCATAGCGTTTCAAAATCAGGAAGGGTATTTTGGCTCCTGAGTTAAACAATGTCAGAGTATAAGTTTTCATCTCTAGTGTTTCTTTGCTGCCAGCAGGCCTGGACAATACCCCGATAGAGTCAGGCAGTGTTATAGACATTTTTGGGCACTTCAACCCCAATCACAAATGTCCATAAACTGAGGGCTCCTATATCCCTAAAAGTGTTGCTTCACTGCCTAAAGGAACAAGGTCAGCTGATTACATCATCTCCCAGAAGTTCTCCACTGAAAACTGCTCATAAATGGTCAAAACTGGACCATACTGAAAGCTCAATGCAGAGGGTGCGATGCATATCACCTTCCCAATGTACAGGGTGTGATGCATATTGTTTTGTCCCTCTCTAGGGTGCGATGGTCGGGAATGGACAAATGGCAGGGACAAAAATGCGAGGTGGAAGATCATGGAATCTTCCAGAAGCTTCCCCTATGACACTTGCCACTCCATTTTTGACAAGGGATGAGTGAGAGATCATCATTCTCCAAGTGGAAGCAGGAACTATCAGAGAAAAGACACTAATAAAGATCCCAAAAGATGACTCACCTCTCTGTAATCATCTATATATGGATCCCTCATCACAGAGATCTAGAGGCTCGAATTTTGTAACTTATAGAGAAGTGTTGTTGGTATTCTGGTGTACATTCACAATGTTGGGTGACCTAGCTCTGCTTGAGGTGAAGAAGGGCTTCTTATTTGGAGGATGATGCTGGTTCAGAGCACATGGTTGTAATCTTCTTGCTATTTTTCATCTGAATAAATTTATTCTTGTTTCCTTCCATATTATTGTGTGCCTGTTTATATATGCTTGTATATGGTTAATGCACATCTGATCCTGCATTATTTATGAACTTAGATCCTTGTTTCTTGTATAGTAGTATGTTGCTGTGATTCTACAGGTCCTTTTGAAGCTGAGCAGACAAAGAGCAAGCAGCAAAACTCTATCGAGAAGGAGAGGAAATCGAACGCAAGACTCAGGTTGGCACTCTTGGTTCTCCTCTCATCTATTTTCATAAAAGGAATCAATAGTAGACTTTGATTGTTTGTTTCTAAG
>APFE031311700.1:0-15343 GCA_000404065.3 Pinus taeda | reverse complement strand
TTCCTTTCAATGTTACAATACATATTTATACATGCCGAAGCATCCAATACCATGGATCGAAAAACCATCGCGTCCAACACCATGGACCGAAAACCATAGGTAGGTTCGCCCAACCTAATATAGGGTCGAGAAAAAAAAAAATTCTCGGGGCGCTGCCCCCAACCCCATAGAGGGGGGCTACCCGCCCCCCTCAAACCCCCTAGACAGGGGAGGTTGCCGCCCCCCCGCTGCCCAATCAGCGCAATGAAGGGGAGGCTCCTCCCCCCCTCTAACCCCCCGGTTCACTACGTAGGTTAGTCGTGGAAAGAATAGAACACAACCCAACAGATGGTTGTAATCTTCTTGCTACTTTTCATTGGAATAAAGCTATTCTTGTTTCCTTCCATATTCTTCTGTACCTGTTTATATATGCTTGTATATGGTTAATGCACATCTGATCCTGCATTATTTATGAACTTAGATCCTTGTTTCTTGTATAGTAGTATGTTGTTGTGATTCTACAGGTCCTTTTGAAGCTGAGTAGACAAAGAGCAAGCGGCAAAACTCTATCGAGAAGGAGAGGAAATCGAACACAAGACTCAGGTTGGCCCTCTTGGTTCTCCTCTCATCTATTTTCATAAAAGGAATCAATAGTAGACTTTGATTGTTTGTTATTAAGATATCCACCCATCTTAGTGGGAATAGCAGCATCCGTGTGGACATTATTCCCATATAACGAGCAAGAACACATGCATTGCTCCACTACCAATGAGCATGGTCAGTACCTCAATGGAGTTGCATGCTACACCTCTCTACGCAAGAAGCCTTTCTCTTCTATCACCTTTGTATTTTTTTAAAGAGGACAGTGCATAGGCACTTATTTATTTTTGGGGTGGAAGAGGGATCCTGACTTATTAAGATAAAAAGAGGTTGCTCCTTGAGAGAAGCATGTAAGACCTCTGACATAGGCTTTCTCATTTAGATTTTCCCCTTCTCTGTTTCTACTAGTTGGATGATCTTGAACACACAGAGCAGAAGGTTGAGTACAGGCATGGGGTTTTCGAGTATGGACACGAGTTCATGGTTGGACCCAAGCTTCCCTTGGATATGGCTCATATTTTCCATCAATATTTCATCGACTGAATCTTATAACCAAGCACAGAGAATACAGACATAGGACTGGCCAAGTGTTGGAGTGTCACAAGACTCTTTGGATCTCAGCCACATACCCATTCAAAAGCCAAAACTCAGTAGAGGGAAAAACTTATTTACAAAACTAAAAATAACATGATACTAAGAAGAAAAATAAAACAAAACAAAAATACTAAGCAAAGTCAATAAGTGGAACTTATTTAGAATAATCTAAGAAATCAAATAGGTTGATCTAGCTTAATGCTTGCACATGATATCATGGTAGAGTTTATTGCCAATCTTACTTAGTGCTCGTATATAAATATGGGAAGATCACATGCTATCCTCCTTTAGAATTGAGGAGAAAGAAGTTTTGGAATTGGCTTTAGGGTAAATTTAGCATTGGATTCTTATGTTATATTCTTGTATTGAAATAGATGAAGGAACATAATTACATGAAAACTAAGTTAGTCATATTATAATTTAAATATATATATATATATATAATATATAATATATATATATATATATTATATAATAAAATAAAAAATAAAAAATTGAGAATTAGTGTTCAATGTGACCTTTACTTCTCTATAATATTGATGGTTGGTAAGGCAGGACCTTACATATGGTATCAGAGCCAACTACAACATTTGGGCCTAGTGGGCCAACATGTTTTGTTTTCTTATAGGTTGATGATGTATGAATGTTGATTTTGCATGCATGTTGAATTATTGTGTTTGTTGACTTAGAAGCATGTTGGTTGCATAAGGGATATTATTATTATTATTATGTCATTTAGAAACTCATGAAAGAAAAGGAATTCTTTCTTATAGTCCCTTATATTTTTGTTAAGAAAAATTATTAGAAATATGTTAAAATACTTATAGATATGCTGGGAACGGATGTGCTAGAGAAACTTGGGTTTAAACCCAAGCTTTTGAATGACTTGATTGTCAATGCGTGAGTGAGATATGTGGAGTGGATTCATGGTTCATTGGTTTTATATATTTTTAATGCATCACTATCAATGTGATATGACCCTACTATCCATCTTTACTAGCCTAGATTGTATCTACCAAGAAAAATGTTGGCCTAATCTAAACTATAGTATGATGACCTTGGTGTGTATGCTTTGGGAATGTGTAATAAGTGTAAGGACAAGATTCAATTAACATGATGATTGAGTTTGTCATTTTAATTTTGACTCTTTTCTTACTTACACTAATGGAAACTTAACAGAAGCTACCTTGAAGGATGTCACTTTTAACTATGAATGTAGATTAAAGAGTGATGTATGTGCATTAATTTGATGTGTTAAAATATGATTTAGGAATACATTCTTAATGAGTAAGAATAGAATTCCTATGATTTATTTGACATGAATTTTTGTATTTTGGGTTGACACTATGCATAAAATGACTTGAAATTACTCAAATTCTAGGTTGAGGTATGACCTTCCTAATAAACAATAGGCTTAAATGATTGGTGCATGAAGGGTTGTAGAATCCATTTTATGGAACCCTTGAAGGTTATGTTTTCCTTAAGTTATGTATGGGTGTGGAATCCATACTAGAATATATCTATGAGCTAATGTATGGGTGTGGAATCCATACTAGTATATATTTATGAGAAGATGTATGGGTGTGGTATCCATACTAACATATTTCTATGAGCCAAGTAATGATGTAAGGTATGGGTGTGGAATCCATACTAACATATATCTATGAGCTAAGTAATTCTTCTAGTTAGAATGAACAAAAATATTTTGATGGAATCTCATAGACATGATTAAGGAGGATTGATTATGTGTAAATAAAGTTAAATGGATAGAGATTCGTAACATGAATTTTCTTGAGATTTAACTCGATTATTTTATTTTTATTACAAAATAAGATACTAAGATTGGTATACTGAACATCATTAGGTGGTTTATAATGTTTCGAATAATTGATTTTGATATATGGAGTCAAGTGTGAACTAGGTATCTATCCGTATTTTATTTTGTATATGTTGGATATAGGTAGAATTAAAATGACTTCCAAATGATTGAAATGTATAAAAAGATTACTGTGATAAGTTGATGAAATATATTCTCTATGGCATAAGAAAAATTAGGTCTATGAAAGGCATAATAGTCTCTTTAATGATTTTGTCAACTGAATATTGGTTGAATTCTATTTAACCAAATTAATTAGAGACATTATGAGGAGTGAACTCATGAATTGCTCTAAACTATTGTTAGTCAGGTGATCGAGTCAAAATTTGTATTGTTTATGAATTCGATGAACTACTTTCTTGGAATTTGATTAACTTGTAGAAGATAAACATTTTATGTGGTGAGAACTTTGTTTTATTTAAACTTAAAGAAAAAAGTATATGATTAATGAAAATCTTAGTTGAGTTCTTTTTTTACAAGAATATGTTCTTGTGATATTTTTTGAGGGATAAATTGAAGGAGAATGAGATCAAATTTTGATGAATTGGAATTCTTGTATGATTTAGAAGCCTAAGATGATTTTATTATATGTGGAATGGAAGATATTGATGGATTTAGCAATTTTCTGCTTGGATGTATAGTTGTATGAGTAGTTAGTAATCCTAAAAAAGGTTATAATCTTTTGAGAGGTAGTAAAAAAAACCTTATCTTTATGCTAGAAATGTCTTTATGATAGTCTAAATCTTATTTAAAATCAACAAGATTCTTCTTAGTTTGAGAAATGTATGGTTTTCATAGCTTGTTTTCTGTGTATGTATTAATAGTAAGGAATAAGACATGAAACCAAATGAATTGATTAATTATTGAATAGAAATCATGAGTGATTTTATAGTTGGAAAAAAGTTGGCTTATAGTTATCAAGATAGATTCAATAATATAAATATTCTATCTGTATAATTACGAAAGTTGTTCTTGATTACAAGCTACTTTCTAAAAGATATATTTAATTATTTTGGAATGAATATCTTCTAATTGGGTCATTCATTATTGATTCTCAAGTAAGAGAAGTGAATAATAATGAATATTATGGGAATTAAAGGAATTTTCTATAATATAAAAGTGGGTCAATGAAGACTGTATGGAACCTTAGTTTCTTAATAAACAAATTATATCTTGAACCTCAAATTATGATTTTTCCTAAAGAGTAAATAGTTAACAAAAATTGTAGGTAGATCTAAAGGTTTTGATTGCAAGGGTGCCTTATGGAATGATAAAGGGAAAATATGGATTGAGAAGATACATAAATCGAGTGGGATGTAATAGTGGATTATATATATGAAATCTTTTTTGCATAGTTTCAATGTATACTGTATGTGGATGATTTGATGCTTCTTGTATGGAAATTTTATTGTGAGATGGGATGGACCATCATTGTTGTTTATACAACTAATGTGGGAGTTGTTTGTGAGTTGGAAAGCTCAATTTTTCTATAGAAACCTAAGAGAATGACATAGGAAAGGTTATTGAACTCTTAATGAATTAGATAAGGAAAAGACAATCATTTGTAATGTGAGATCATTGTCAAATAATAGTATCTAGATATAATATGCTTGACTAGATGATTGTTTTGATATAGTATGTATTTTAGTGTATGTTAAAATCTATTTAGTATGGCATAACTATACATGATACTTGATTAATAAGGGTATTTTTGGTCTTCATGGACAACCCATTTAGATTATAGATATATATATATATATATTATATATATATATATATATATATATATATATATATAGAATATATATATATAATCATATATATATATAATATATATATATAGATATAGATCAACACTATAATAAAACTTCGGGCCAAGTTTAATCCAAGAGGGAGAGTAATATAATAAGGGTATTTTTTGGTCTTCATGGACAACCCATTTAGATAATATATATATATATTATATATATATATATCTCGAACAACTATAAATAAAACTTCGGGCCAAGTTTAATCCAAGAGGGAGAGTATGTAGTGTCCCACCTTGGCAAGGTTAGTTTTGTGACACTTAGAGAGGGTGATTTTGATGTAATGATATAAGATTATGAATGACAGACTTATGTACATGCTTATATGGTATAGATCTAGTTTTGGTCACCTAGTTGCTATTTGATTATGATAATATCTATGGTTGTGCGTATAAGAACTAATTTTGGTTAAGAGCATATTATCGATGTTTTCTATTTTGGTACCCTAGTTTGGACATAGGTGTATGGAATGGATGGTGATCCAGGATTGAGACACATAGCTGCATAGATGATCATGGTTATATGGAACATATTATTAATTATGAATTATGGATGATATATGATTCGTATCATTATATATGCATAATCTTGTACTAAGAAGGATGTGGTAGGGGACGTCATTATTTGCAAACAAGGATCCCCAAATTATAAATGATTGTGGAGGTCATGATACATGAATTTTATGAAATGTAGTCTTAATCTTCTATTGAGAAGGATGTGACAAGGGACTTGGTTATTTAGAAAGAAGGAGCTAAAATTATAAATGGCCGTAGAAGTCATTTCCCCATAACCAAAATGACTGTGGAAGCCATGCATAATCTTTGGTAAAAAGTGAATAAGTTAATTATGAAATTCATTTGATTCCTTTGATCTATGAGATTTTGATGTGTACAGGTCTTGGAGCAAGTCCATACTAACAAACCATCAGATGGTTATGATATCACAATCAATACCTTAAGGTGAAGTGTGGAGTTTCAAAGTAGAGTAGATGATAAGCCATGGAAATTAGGGTGTGGAGTCCTAAATCCATGAATGATAAAGATATGGAGTCTTCTATCTATAATAAAAGGATTAGATCGTGGAGTCCTAAATCCATGAAATATAAAGACATGGTGTCTTGTATCTATAATAAAAGGATTAGGACACAAAGTCTTAAATAATTAAAATATCAAGGTGTGGAATCTTGGATCCTTAGAATAGATCAGGGTGTGGAGTCCTCAATCTACTAAGGCACAGATATGTATGCAATAGGGATGCAAAATCCCTATTCTCTGGAAGAAAAATACCACTCATGGGAAGCTTTGAGATGGATTTCCATAATAAAATCTCATTTCTGGAGTGACTTTCTAAAATTAGAAAGTTATTTCTAACATCTCAAGTATGACTTTCCAAAATAGTAAATCACCTTCAATCAATTGGTAGTCAAGTATATTTGAATGAAAATCACTTAAAATATCATTAATCAATCTTAATAGTTCAACTTCGCCTTAATCCTCAATATTATTAATATTATTATTTTCTTTTATGAGACTATGATATTATTATTAAAAGGGAATTACAACTAACCTTCATCTACTCAATCATTACACACCTCTCATTGATGACTCTCATGGCTCTATGTAAACCTCTCTCTCTTGTAATAATACATTACACTCTATTTTATGTACTCTTCAAAGAATGGCACATTCCTCTTACACTCATTAAAGACATGTCATAAAAGATTCCTCTTACGTTCTCTTTAATGCATAAGTTACACTCTCCTTAACTAAGGCATGCATACCTCTCCTTATGCTGCTTTGAATATGTTGAAGGCTTGCATATTATATTGTGGTTTTGAGCTGATAATATATATCTGTGACTTGTTTTATTTATATATGGCTTGAGATCAAGAATCTGTATTTGTGAAATTCACCTTATTTTTTCAATGAAAATGGCTAGAATCAATGAAGTATTAGAGTTCCTCAAAAATCTGATATTGTCTACTACTCATGATACACTAAAAGTTAGCAATTTTTCTCTAAGAGATGTTCAAGTCTATCTAAAAAATGCACAAGATAAAATTGACTTTTTGCAGCTTGAATCTCAGCTACAGCGAACATAATTACAACAATGGAGTCGTCATTCTGAACCTGTTTTTGTTCAGAACAATGAAATAGACTCCCATAAATATCAAGTCAATAATGTTATAAATTCAAATTTAGTGCCCAATAAAGCAGCAAAGTCACATACAGATGCAAAAGTTTAGTTTGCACTTCCCAAGTCGGTCATTAGACCTTGGGAAGTGCTTGTCCATAAAAAACACAGAAAAGGTCTTGGATATGGTAAGGACATGTCCTTTCACATTCCAGACTACTCAAATCCCATTGAATTTTAGAGTGCTAGATTCTTTCATGACAATTCACCTCCATCTATTCCAAATTATGTCCCTCTTCCACAGCAATAGATTGTGAAATGCCAACATGGTGACTGAGTTGGCCATCTGAAAGATCATTGTTTTGATCTTCATCCATGTAAGCACTGTCATAAAACCAGTCATTCTTCAAAAAGGTGCTTCAAAAACAAACCTCTTGCAAGAACAAAGATTCATCTTGGAAGGATTTCTTCCTGGCAATGGGCATCAATAGGCAAGAAGATATTCTAGTCATATGTCATAACTTGTTCTAGAGTATTGAACAGTCTTGCAATTGAGATTTCTTCATATTCTCCCCTTGTATGTGATAGGAGGGAAAATTATGGGCATCTACAAGCTTCAAAGCCACATCAAGGGAGCCTGAGCCATAACCTGCCACACCAGATTCGAACTTGTAGCCAGAGACAAAGATGCCCCTAAGCATGCCTTCGGTTTGTGACACCTCTTCAACAAATTGGGGACACATCCTCTACCAAAAGACTTCATCTTCTTGCCAGTTTTGGAAGAGTTCAAGGAATTGCATTAAGCATTCCAGAGTTGTTGGTCATCCTTAAACCATCACAGGTTGAGACTTCCCTTTTTAGGTTGAGGTTCTCCCTTTTATGTGAGGTGAGACCTCCCTTTCATGGTTGAAGGTTTCCCTCTTCAAAACATGAGGAGAACTTCCTCTAGCAGAAGACTTGAGCTTCATGCCAGAATTGGAAGAGTTCTCGGAACTATACTAAGTGTTCTAGTGTTGGTGGTCATCCTTAAACCACCACCCTTTATACCAACATTTCAAAGAGAACATTCAGCCTAGTGTTGCCATGCATTTTTGCACATTTTGTATTAGAGCTCTCTTCTTGGACTCATACATAACCCTTCGGATTAAGGGGGGGAATGTTGGACACCTAATCCTCTATGGGTTGGTGTAGAATGTAACCTAATAATCTCACGAATGTATTATAAATGTATGTCATTTTCAAATAATAGATATACTCTCCTTCTTATCTTTAATATTATGTTGTTGCCATGTGTGTGTTTAATAGATAAGCAACCCAAGATTCCAATGCCCGTTTCCCCTCAAAACCCGCTGCAAACTAAATCGACCATGGAAGAAAAGGGGAAAACAATTAATTTGGAAACAGATGAGGAGGAGGAAGACCCTGAGGAAATACTGGTGGAAGAGGAGGATGATGAAGAAATGGAGGAAGAAACTGAGGGACCCTACAACCAGACTTGCCATGTATGTTCCTCTATGGGAGGGCAAGGCAAAGATTCCGAAGGACCTAGATGAGAGCAAGAGCTCTCTGCAGACTTCACTGCTACCTAACGATATCATTTTTGAAGGAGTTCACTTGGGATGGGTGCCAAGTCTAAAGTTTGAAGATTGGGATCTCGTGGACAATGAAAAGTTCCCACACTTGGAAACCACGTAGCTCATGAAGCCAAAGAAAAACAATGTGGTGGGAGTTGTACAGTTGGAGCTGCACAAGTGGAGCTACACAAGTGGTTGCAAGGGGTAGAGAAAGCAGGGTTGTTGAACCTTCTCTGGGTGTTGTATTACTATCACACCCCAATAACTGTCTTTCTTATCAGGCAACTACTTTTCCTAGTGCATGATGGGTGTTTTTGGCTGGAGGAGCCCATCCCCATCATGGACTACCTGATTCATAGAATTACCCGACTCCCTTGCAAGGGGGACGAAACCGCAGAAATTTCAGAGGGAAAGAGCACCAACTTGGCAATCACGGAGGCCATGAAGGCCAAATTCAAGCTAGAGAAAAAGAAGAGAGGGTACGTGTTCTCTAGTATCAACAATAAGGTAGTCAAAGTTTTGACCCAGATACTGGTTGTCAAGGTTATGCGGAAGTGTCGCACAGATGAGGTGCCCACGCTGATGAGAGCACTTGCCATGCAGTGTGCAGAAGGCATCCAGTTTAACTGGTCAGATTACTTGTGCAACGAATTCCTAGAGAATTGTCACGAGGCACAAGAACAGGGGAAGACCTTCCACTATGCATGGATTCTATTTTCCATAGTGTTGGTGGCTGGGGAATTGCTTGGTGACACACAATTCCCCCCAATTAATAGGGATCTTCCAAAGGCCGCGAAGTACGCTTCGTTGTGGACCACTAAAGACGCACATAGGATTTAAGACAATAAAATATTCTTGGTATTCATGGAGATGAACATTAGAATGGGGATTAACCGCAAGCTGCAGTTATCGCCCACTCTCTATAATAGCTTACAAAGCTTTGTGAAGTTTAAGGAAGACTTCCATCATGTCTACACTAGGGCGTGGAAGGACCCTACAAAGAAGTGGAATGAACTACCATACCTGGCCACGGATGATGTTATCTTCGACATACTTGAGGCATGGCTGCCAGAGTGGCGCACTCCAGCCATCTCCGCTATAGAAATGGAAAAGTCTGCTGCAAAGCAAAAGAAGGAGGAGACAAAATTGTGGATGGCATAGTTGGCAGAGAAGAGAAGAAAAGAGGTAGCAGTAGCACAGGTGTAGGAGGCGCGTGACACTACGAAGGCCACAACAGAAGCACAGAAGGTAGCAAAGAAGGAGCGCAAGGGTCAGAAGTCACCTTTGCTTAAGTAAGAACAAGAAATGGAGACAGAGACAAAAGAGGGTGGCACAGACCTACAAATAGCGACAACATTATTAAAGCGCCAGTGCCCGCGAGAGCAGGTGGGGCCACAAAAGAGGTTGAAAGCATCTAGTACTTCTTTCAACCCAATCACCCTCACTGAGGGAGATTTGCACGATATAGGGGAGATGGTGTGCGAAGTCACCGTGGAGGCCCTCTAGCAGTTAGCAGAGGATAATTGGATTGTGTTGGACGCCCTCTAGCAGTTGGCAGAGGATAATTAGATTGTGTTGGAGGCCCTCTAGGCACAGATTTAAGAGTTACAGGTGCACACTCCTTAGGCTGGTACTCTCTCGACCAGCCTCGCAGTAGGAATGGCCACGACCAAGGAAATGTTGCGCGCCTGCACGACCAACACAATAGTGTTGTCAAAGGGGGCACTGGTTATAGAAAACGAAGCCGACAGGCCTACACTCAGTGCATTGAAAGGAGTAGGAATCAACATGGCTGCACTCCCTTGGGAGACACCCTATGTCCTACAGGACGGAGTGAATGTGAAACTGCGGGCCAAGGAAGGCCACATGCTACAGTTGTTAAGCGAATAAAGAATGTACATCGAGCAACTGAGCCTATAGCGTGACGAGGTAGTCATGCAAAACCGAGAAATGGTGCAGGTAGTTGAGGAAGGTTGCCATATGCTCCCTAAGTTGGTCATCCCTGTAGAAGCGCCAATAGAGGCGCACATCCACAAGCTAGCATTAGGGGTCTACGAGGCATGAGAAGAGATGGCCAAGGTTCAATTGGAGATGAACCTTTAGATAGAAAAGCTGTGGTTGAAGGTGCACCCTTCAACCCCTCCAAAGGTAAGGGAACAACGCACCAGCGCCATTACATCAAGGATGGAGGAGATCAACAATGCAGTGAAGGACCACCAAAATGTTGGAAGAGTCGTTCGAGGTCCTCACCACTCTACAGGAGGAACCGAACATATAACTCTTAGAAACAAAGGTGCGTGAGCTACATCAACAGTATGATGAGGTCAAAGGGACCACGCAGACAGTGGCGCTCACACAGAGACTAGTGCAACTGCAACAGGAAAAAGCGCTTAAGGAGCAAGTTGACGCAACACGACACAAAGAAGAATTTTTGAAGGCAGAAGTCTAACCATGGATCGATGAGGCCTTCATAATCACAACAATAATTGAAGGCAAGCTCGTGCAAATGCAGATGATGCAGGACCAGATACAGTGAAGCAGTTCAAATACCGCAATCTCTGAATAGCACATCCAGGAGATACAACAGGTAGCCACTCAGTGCATTGCTGACCTTGCAGCAGTCTGAGCCGAGTTGGGAGGTCTCTGCACGAAGATCTCTGCACTAACAGAATGACTTGAGGGCGAGTCATGATGTTTGCGTTGGGGGCTTGTTGGGCACGGGATCCCCCAAGGCAAGTTTTGGGGATTAAAGCCCAAATTTTGACTAAGTTTGATGTAAATACTTCGTTATTTGTTGGTGTGAAGCGCGAAGTTGTAATTGAGTTATAGAGTTGTCCACCCTTACTTTTATTATGTAATGTTAGCTTGAAAGATCAACCCATGGTTCACGAACCATGGGATTGTGTAAATAGTGTGAGGCTCTAAGTGTAAAGGAAATCGAAGAAGTATGTAATATCTAATGATGATGAATTGAGTCTTAGTTGAAGCATCGAGTCGTGTCTGTGGGTAGTAGAGTAGGATAAGGCTCTATAGTTGAGTGTGTAGAGGCCTAGTTGTCCACAGCTAAGTGCGTAGGGCAGTTTGAGTCTATGACTGATTGAAGCATTAATAAATAGAATTTTTACATTATTTCTAAGTATCTTTTCCTCTTTGATGCATTGAAGTATATTGGGTATGAATTACAATTTTACTATTTATTTGATGCACGAACTTATATGAGTGTGTTGAATAAGTGAATATATGATAAAGTATCTATTTATGTAAAGATAGCTAACTGTTATAAGAAGATAAGTAAGATCTGCAGTGTAACTTGGAGAAATAGCGCAGCTCGCTGCTTTAGCAGTGTGAAAGCACCTCAGCCCCTAGTTAGGGCTGCGCAAGGGAGAGTATAACATAGTGCGAAGGCCTCATAGATCATAAAAGTGCGCGAAGTGACCTAAGCAACGATATTCATATTTGGACTAAATAGACCACTCAGACATCTCAACGGTGCGGAAACTTGGTTCCAGCATCCCCCCATAGTACTTCGTGTGAGACCTTAGTCTGTGCTCTACGGGCTGTTACCAAAAGTGCTAGTAGTACAAGGATTTGTTTGGCTAAATAATTCTGAACCTGGGTCAGGCCCCCTCAAGCCAACAGACATCATCCTTTAAGTATTAGAATCATGCATGCAGATTAACACATCTCCCTTAGATATCCATTGTCAAGGATCTCTATCTTTTTCTCTCTTTCATTGGAGTATTCACATATTTTAGGGAGATATTCTCGTCAAAGATTCTTAGACTTGGTATTTTGAATACCTTCTACCTTCATTTCACATTATCATGATATATTCTTATTTTTGCATACCCACTTTATTTCCAGGAGATTCCAATTAGAGTTCCTTGATTGTAGTCAGTTTTCTCATGATTCATATTTAGACATATTATGTTGATTTCATCTAGTGTGATTTATGATTTGATGCAATCCTTTAGAGGAGGACATCCTTTCTTCTCTTGATCTAATTTCCTAGGATGAAAATGGTGATCCATATTATCTACAACCATATCATATGACTTCTATAATAACCTATGTAAATATACATACCTCATCTTCCTTTTGGTGATCCAGACTTCATGTAGCAACTTCGTTTGAATGAAGGAACTTCTTCCTTCAAGCCTACTTTCATGTTATGTCATCATACCATCATTACCTAAATCCCATGACTTGTAATTCCTTATGAAAAACTTTCTTTCCTTTCTAAATCGGTGAATATTTAGATAAGGATTCCATTAGACAAACTTGAGGATGTTTCATATACTTTCTTGACATATGTTTATTGCCTATGATGATCCTATTGGATGATTACCTCTTGCTTCTTTCTATAAGTATCAATGAGGTTTCCTAAGAGCTTCTTATCCTTTGTAATTAGTAGGATTTTTCCAGACATATTTTATGCTTCCTATGTCATGAGCTCTTCTAATGCTTCTATCACGATGCTTCTTTCTAATTTGATGCATCCTATCTTATTTATATTGTTTCCTATCTATAACTTACAAGTGAAAAGAAATCTTTTAATGAAGAAGATCAACTCAGTCATAGTAGAGATACTTTGTCTTCTTCCTTCTTACACTTCTTTGTCTTAGGTTCTTTCACTTCCTTAGTAGAATAGTCTTCTTCCCTATCCCTATTACGATTAGGATTGTCTTTTCTATAGTGCCCAAGATTTTGAAAACCATAGCATCTTTCCTTAGCCATGTTGTCCCTTTCCTTTTTTGGAGTACCAAACTTTCCAAATTTTATTTTTCATGTTAACAATAATTGTTCCCTTCTATCTAATCTTTTGTCACTTTTTTTCTTCATCCTTTCTTCCTCTGCCTTACAGAGAGACCATAATTTGATGATTGGGATAAATTCATCTGCATCACTAGATATGAGGTTACCTTGGTCACCAGTTCATTCATTTAGAATCATGGAGATCATTTCGTTATCAGATACCATCTCTCCTAGATCTTACAATTAACCCTTTATTTGAGCTTCCTTGGAGAGACATGACGATATCCCTTCATCCACTGACACCTTTAATTTATGTAGATAAAATCTAAGTGATATGATATTTTCTATTGTGATTCTAAACAAAAGTTCTACCAATGTATCATATATTCTTTTAGATGTCTCTAGCTTAGCTACATAGAAAATGAGTGGATCTTTGATAAAATCCTTAAGAATATTTTGATCCTTCAGATCCCTTTCCATGTATTTAGATAATGATTATTATTTGGATGCCTTAGATACCTTTTGTTATAGACATTTTTGGGGACTTCAACCCCAATCACAAATGTCCATAAACTGAGGGCTCTTAAGTCCCTAAAAGGGTTGCTTCACTGCCTAAAGGAACAAGGTCAACTGATTACATCATCTCCCAGAAGTTCTCCACTGAAAAACTGCTCATAAATGGTCAAAACTGGACCATACTGAAAGCTCCATGTAGAGGGTGCGATGCATATCACCTTCCCAATGTACAAGGTGTGATGCATACTTTTTTTCTCCTCTGTAGGGTGCGATGGTTGGGAATGGACAAATGGAAGGGACCAAAATGCGAGGTGGAAGTTCATGGAATCTTCCAGAAGCTTCCCCTCTGACACTTGCCACTCCATTTTTGACCAGGGATGAGTAAGAGATCTTCATTCTCCAAGTGGAAGCAGGAACTATCAGAGAGAAGACACTAATCAGGATCCCAAAAGATGACTCACCTCTCTGTAATCATCTATATATGGATCCCTCATCACAGAGATCCAAAGGCTGGAATTTTGTAATCTATAAAGAAGTGCTGTCAGTATTCTTGTGTACATTCACAGTGTTGGGTGATTTTGCTTTGCTTGAGGTGAAAGAAGGGGTTCTTAGTTGGAGGATGATGTTGGGTCAGAGCTGCTCATGGTTGTAATCCTCTTGCTACTTTTATCTAAATAAATCTATTCTTGTTTCCTTCCATATCCTGGTGTACTTGTTTATATATGCTTGTATATGGTTAATGTACATCTGATCCTACATTATTTGTGAATTTATATCCTTGTTTCTTGCATAGTAGTATGTTGTTGTGATTCTACAAGTCCTTTTGAAGCTGAGCAGACAAAGAGCAGGCAGCAAAACTCTATCAAGAAGGAGAGGGAATCGAGCGCAAGACTCAGGTTGGCCCTCTTGGTTCTCCTCTCATCTATTTTCATAAAAGGAATCAACAATAGAATTTGATTGTTTGTTTCCAAGATAGCCACACATCTTAGTGGGAATAGCAGCATCTGTGTGGACACTATTCCCGTATAACAAAATGGCGACTCCGCTGGGGAGCTTCTAGATTACTTGTTAGCCTATCTATCCTTGTTTCTTTTATAAACATACAGACGAAGCCTGAACTCAAGCCAACTAGCCTTCGAACTGCATTTGTCATACAAATGCAAAGTAGATCAATGCTGCTTCAGTCAATCTCCGGGTTTTTTGTTTATAAATTAAACAATAGATCTGCAAGCAATCTAATTGCCCTAAGTAGTGGCTTTAGTAACCTCTTAAATCACCCCTTAGTTTTTACATACATTGATCAATACTTATTTAACTTAAACACCTGAACTTAACTGAAAACTGTGAGTGAAGTCTTATTCAGAGTCTCGCACTGTAACCATCACACCCTGCCTTCAAGGTAGCTTGTATGCATCACATTTCCCGAATGGAGTAACTGCGCTGCATACTGAGTTCACTGTGTAACAGGTGCGATGGTCAGGGAGGACTGATTTTACCCTCCGACTATG
>APFE031311695.1:0-13995 GCA_000404065.3 Pinus taeda | reverse complement strand
TTACTTCTATGATATTGTTAGATAGTTTCCTTTGTGTCCATATTCTATAGATTCTTTGTTCTGGGTATCATCTTTTACTTCTGCTAGAGGAAGAGAGAGTAAGAGAGTTGATTTTAGGCATTTCCAATACCATAAAATTGAGATCTAATTTCATTTGGTGAACTAGTTTCGATATAAGAGAAGCTCAAGCTTTAACTTTTCATTCCTTGCACCTTGTAGTAGTGTTCTTTGTCAATTCATACTACCTTTGTAAATTTAGGTACCGAGGCAATTAAATTAGATATGATGATGAATTGGTGGTATGTTAGTAACTATGAAATGATTTCAGTGAGAAATGCATACGATGGAAATGGTGCTAACAAAATGGGATTTAGCAGTCATAGAAAATGAAAATTTAATGTTGTGCTGGTTCATAAATTAAAACCTCATGTGCAAACTTTTGTTAGAGAGAAAGGAGATTAGTGTTCCCCATGCAATTTTAGGTCTATGAGTGGGGAGATGGGGTTTTAGTATCCACAATTCAATAACATGAAGGAACTGCTAAATGTTGGAATGAGAAGCAACATTAATTGTGAAATTGTGTGTATGTTGATTGGGTAGAGTCCTGTGTATTAAGGTCAAGTTTTATGTTATATTTAGGTCAATGGGACTCCTAAGTGCATTATAGCCTCAATACACGGTGAGAGCTCAAGTGCCACTCCTATGTAAAAATACAAAAAGAAGATCTAATGTAAGTAATATAGAGAATAAATTGTTTTTATATTGATATTTTTGTCCATCGTCTTATAGCACTGATATTTTTAGTTGAGCTTGCTCCTTGGACTGTTGTTGATGGTGGTTCTATGTCTGATGGCCTGTTAACATCAGCTGCTATCACATGGTCATCCTCAACAATGTTCCCTGGTGCATTGTTGGCATTGACATCAGTTGTCCTGTCCTCATCAGACGATTTGCATCGCAGCTGCGCACCCCTTGTCACTCTACTGCCACTTCTCCTTGTATGAGCAGAGTAACTTCCTTTTGCCATAGATGCAACAACCTGTAACATTATTGCATGCATTTAGACATTAGAATATTTTTAAATTATGCTTTACTACTTCTTCAAAAATACTTTTCCTTTATTACAGGAAATTATCAACATGTATGTTACAGGAAATCGAATTGTATTACTTCGTAGTCTCTCATTACAAATTACTTCGTAGTATCTCAATTGCCTGCCTGGTCATCAGTTTAGCAACATTTATATGGATTCAAGTAGGATTCTATGATAGTTGTTTCAAATATCATTTTCCATTTTTTTTGTTGTTTGGCATCGCCAAAAATGTCTCATTATTGCAACTTCTCCATAACAGTCCACGGCCACCATTCCAGGCATAAATTCTATGTTGGGAACAACTTGCAGCTCTGATCAACCTTGGAATGGACTTATGAGTCATAAAAAGCTTTAGAAAATTGAACTGAAAAAATTAAGTATGTTGAAGGCATTCATTTTTTTTATTTTAAGGAATGGTTTTAACTTTTCTAAATAGCTGTATTTAGAACCCACTTTTTATTCAATGCTTGTTTGTGAAACCGTCCAGGTATCCTTTTAGCAGTTATGGCGAGACAGATCATATAAGAACTCTGATAAATGAAAACAATGAAAACGAAACTATAATAACAATGAATTTCAATGGTTGTTTGTGAAACCATCCAACTATCCTTTTAGCAGTTATGGCTAGACAGATCACATAAGAACTCTGATAAATGAAAACAATGAAATTAGAACTGTAAGAACAATGACTTTCAATGGTTGTTTGTGAAACCATCCAGGTATCCTTCTAGCAGTTATGGCCAGATAGATCATGTAAGAAATCTGATAAATGAAAACATAACTATAAGAAGAATGAGTTGTAATTGATATAACTAACCTGGATATATTGGCAACTGTTTTGTGATGTTGTCTTCAAGTTTGTTGAATAGTTTGAAAGCATAAGATGCAACTTCAACAGTGGGTGGACTTCTTTTTATAGTTTTTGGCACATGAATTTAATTGGTGGACATGGATGCACATGGATTGCAATGGCTTCATTTTGAATGTGTGGTCTGGATTTAATTTGATGTGATGTAATGGTTGGGAATTGGTTATTTGTTGATCCATGTACTTTAATCTATTTTAATGAGAAATAGAGTGAGTTGGGTGTCATTTATTGCAGTTATTGGGTCTGGGTGACATTTATTGAAAAAAGTGGGTTTAAATGTTATTGGGTTGGGTGTCATTTATTGAACATAGGGTGTTTAGTTGTTGAACAACACAACAGTTATGGCTGACATACATTCCCTTTTGTTATGTGCAGGTAGGCATATTTATTTGGGATGCAAAGCTGTAGTTCTGATGAGCGGGGGTTGGAGTGACTGCTGCTTTGTAGTTCTGGAATAGACCATTTTGGAAGCCTTTATGGCTTTAGCTATTTTCTAGTTGGGTCAATATGGTTTGCAGTCTAAAGTAGTAAAATACTATTTATGGAAAGTTGTGGGCCCAGTCAATGTATGGGGAAATTTTGGACATAAATTAATACTTATTTATAATTAATGTTATTTATTTTTGTTTAAATATTGGTTTCAAAAATCTCAATTGATGGTGGTTTGGTGGGACCAGTACTATATCAATTACTGGTCCCTGCACAACATTAGGAATCTCTCCCCAAGCCTTAGGGTTACCTGCAGTTCCAATCAACATCCTTGGTCGATCATGGTGATCAAGGTACAGAGTGGAGTTAAATTTAAACTCACACATAAAAGAATCAGAGCATCAAATTCATGAGTATCAAAGAAGAATATTGAACATCGAAGCTTACATAATACATTCCAGTTAGGTTAATTTATACATCAATCCCCAGTTACGTTAATTTATACATCAATCCCCTACAAGAATATAGGGATTTTACTAACTCTCATTTATTTTCTACTTAAACTTGTGGATTATTAACTTTTAATAATAATCTAGAATAATCATCATTCATGGGAACAATGGGTGTGATTATTATTTTGACAGTTCCCCTTAATCATGACCTTTATGTTAACTTGCTTCCTGGTCTAAGTCTGAGCGAGGCTTAAAAACATGAATTAAATATTTCATTTTTACTTTCTTTGATACAATATATCGATGAAAAAATTATTTTACTTGTTGCTCCAAACTTATTTTTCTTCTTCTTACTAGAGATCATGGACACTATATATTGCTCCTTGTTACAACTGGTATGTTTCTATTTCATTTCAACAAATCCACTTCCATCAATGAATTTTTTAAGTATTGTCCAAACGAGATTACAATTGAGTTATATTCTTCTTTTTTTGTTGCTTCTTCGAGGCTACTACCAATACCGGTATACTCATAAACATTAGTGAGATTTTAAAAATCATCATAGTTCAGGTTCTTTCCAACCTTTTCTTCTTCTGACAAATCTTCGTTCTTTTCTACATTACAATATTTGTATTTAGTTTCATCTTTATAATCCAATTTATCTTTAAGCATAGTTACTCTTCCACTTAATAAATCATCTAAAAAAAAATTTCATGTATAATTTGTAACCAATACTCATTTGAAAAGTTGAATTGTTCATAAAGTGTTGCACGTTCATCATTAAAACCTGCATCATAGGGATTTCCCTTAATATCACATTTTACTCCATTGTGAGCTACATACATACTTTCAATCTTGATCCCCGTTATGATGCTTTGAACACAATCACAATTTTTAACAACACCTTCATCAACTTTAGCTTTTTTACTCCACTTCATGTTGTACTTAATTTCCAGAATATCACAAAATACTTTTGCACTTTTTACTTCACCAAATTCATGCAAAATACTAGACAAAATGTTTTCATCTAATGTTGATATAATAAGAACCAATGTTATTTCACCTCTTATCTCGATTCTCAGGGATTTATAGAAGTTTCTTGAAAAAGTTCCCATAAATATATTGAACCAAGTAGTTCCTCCATTTTAAGTTCCCAAAGCTTAAAAATTTTACAGGAGAAAGATATCAAATCTAGCATTAGTCGCTTCAATATCGCATTGGTTTCTTCATATTCTTTGGAATGGTTAAGATTTATATCTGGCATTTCATATTTTTCCTCTACATTTTGATTCTCCACCTTAATATTTTTGAGTTCTAATCTGAGCACTTTGATTCTCTTTTTTTGACACATTGCTCAAATGCTTGCCCCTTCTATAAGTTGCACTTTTCGACCATGCTTCCACTGCGCTACAATAGCTTCGCCGACAACTGCTAGGCTTTCATGCCTCTACAAATTATATAAAGGAGATCAATACTCAGAGCAATGAGAAGCATTAATAATCTTTAGAAAGAAAAATATATCCATTAAAGGATGATTGGGAACCACTTACGTTCCCATCTTCATCGAGGATAATTTCTTAAATGGCTAATGCGTGCAAGTTGCAACTCACAGAGAAATAAACACAACTACGTCTCACTATAACACAAAAGGGGGTTTTAAGAAAAATTTTGGGTAAACTGTCTTAACTTGAGACAAGAGAAAACTTGTCTATTGTCTTTAAGCAGGTGTCTCAAATCGAATTGTCTTAAAATATTGTCTCTATAAATACAATATATAACAAAAGCATTTTTGTCTCTCCAAAGACAATTTCATTTGTGTCTCTCTAGAGACAATATTTGGGATTCAAGACATATTGTCTTTAAAGAGACAATGTCATTGATCCTAAGTATTGTCTCTCTAGAGACAATAAAAAATTACATTGAAAGATAATAATACATCACTTTTGTCTATTTAGAGACAATATAAAATAATGAATCTAGAAAAATATATAACCATTGAAATAAGCTAATATTCAAAGTATTTAATTAAAAATAACTATAATATCATTGATTAATTCATATTAAGACACAGTGGAATTGAACCACTAATCTTCTGCTTATAAAGAAGGTTCTCTACCATTGAGCTAGCACCCTTTAAAGAATTATGTGAGAGTTATGGTAGTCCTTGAAATTTCATATATAGGCATTGATTTTAAACTGGCAATTTCACCGAGAGTTGCAAAGGAATGTCAATAGAAGTAGGAATGTGGAAGCCAATAAGCAATTGAAATATATGGAAAGTGAAATACAATCGAAATTTGAGTTTTTATATATCTTCTAAGCATGTAGCAAGGAGGTTAAATTTAAGAAGAGATTTACACTAACATAAATATCCCATAACATTGGAAATATTTATAGGCACAAAGTATATCAGCATTTGAGAGAATCCCAAAAAAATTGAAATTTTGTAGAGATGTTATAGAAATCCAAAGGAACAATGGAAATCATGTGTTTACTAATGTTGGGGATGTCCAATCGCCCTTGATCACTTGGTAATGTGCAACAAAGAAAAACACAAAGACACCATATCAATCATTTTTACCCCACCTTGCTTGCCCAATCAAACTTTTGGAGTACATGTTCTAGCATTTTATAGGCTACTTTACAAGAAAAAAGATAGAGAAACCAATGTGACCCATTGCTAGAAATTTATCAACAATTGCAATCTTTTTGGAAGGAAGCTAGAAATTGATCGACAATTGCAATCTTCTTGGAAGGCAGTAGGATAATATTACTACAAGATTGAATTTTTCTTTTTTTAAACTGGATATTATCCATCTCTAATAATCAATAGTTGAAAAAGTATTTACTGAAGGACCTTCCCAAATAAGAAATAGTGCCCCCAATATTCATAAGATTTCATTTATGATTTTTTCTTTTATAAAACGGGTTATTATCCATCTCCAATAATCAATAGTTGAAAAACTATTTACCAAAGACCTGCCCAAATAAGACATAGTTTCCCTAATATTCATAAGCTTTCATTTATGATTAAGCCAAGTAGGGGATTCATCTTGGCCAAAATGAAACCCTGTTTTTTCCTCCCTAACAACTACTCTTGCTCGTTTTGTAAAGTGTAGGAGAAAAAACTAGTAACCTCCATAAATTGTTGAATCAACGAATGTGTTAAATCTAAGGCATCTGCAAAGTGAAAATTTGGATATATTACAATACATATCCTGAAATTTGATATCATATGAATAAATTACATAAGATAATTTTTTATAACTTTGAGGAACTCCTTTCATTGTTTTTATTAGTAATTATAGAACCATGTTGCCTCCTCTCTGTAGTGTCGTCTGTGGCTATATTTGCAAAATTTCTTTGTGTATTTATCGATCTATTTAATCAATACAAGTAGAAAAATATATGTATAGATGCTTGTAGAATAGATACCAGAGAATGTCCTTTCACTGTATCAAGTAATTCAACAAACGATAGATAAACAATTGTGGGATGTTAAAAAGTAACTTGTTTGCTTAGAGATGTTTTTATTCTATTTCTATTTCTAAAAGGTCGAACCTGTTACAATGCATTCTGATTCTTTTTCAATGATTGCCTGGAAACAACTTCTCCTAACTGTTATTGGTTACATTTTGATAGTTCATTTTTAGTTCTAAAACTGTTTATTTCCCTACGTTACAATCTGTAAAAGTTAACATGAAAATAAAATAATTGTTTGTAACAGTTTCTCTAATTAACTTTCTACCTTCCTAAATATTGTTTCTTTACGAAATTAAAATAACAACAAAAGAAATGACTACAGATTTCACTTGCAATTTCCTCTTCAGTCTTCTCAGAGACCAAACAACCTTCTGTCATGATGACCCGTCAGCTATATGCTCCTGCATCACTCAAGATTATAGAATATATCTCATTAATAAAATCCAACCTCAACATCAGCGATCCTTCTGTGAAAAATAGAGTTAATTCTCAAAAAGATGACTATGGTTGATTGATCATTATACCAAAATAGTAACATACCACAATATTTGGCAAGATTTTGTCAGAGAATTTTTAGATACTTCAATTACGTCGCATCAGTTGAAAGCTAATGCATGCAAATGTGGCGACCCAACTTCAAGTAGTGACAGAACTACATATAATCCACAAAATTAGAGTAATTTTATGCTCAATAAAATATGAGCCCAAATGCATGAAAAACACATGAGAAAGTAACAATATTTCCAAAATAAAACCATTTTCTATATGCAAATGTTGTTTATAGGAACATACAAGCAAAATTCCACAATATAGATGACCTTTCAAGCCATGCATATTTCATCTACATTCTTATTCAAATCTATATCAGTTGCATAAAGGTATTTACCTTTTCTATCATATCTATGCCATTAAGTTCATATCAACATATGATTTAATACTCTAATCTTACTTATATTCATCATTTAACTTTGTAAGTTACCAATATAAAATTCCTTCATCTTGTTCTGAAAACATGTGCAACATTGAACAAATTCAAAATAGGAAACATTGAAAGTCAAGATACTATAAATTTGGAAAGGACTAGTTATGCATGACTAATTTAGTTGGAATAAAATTTGTATTCTCCCAATACCAAAAATGAAGGTTCTCCCAATATAGTTGTGTATTGACTAAGATATCCCTTTCCAATGTCTTCAATAACACGTCTTTGACTCTTCTCTAAGATATTCCCAAATGAATCACTTGAACATGTACCATTCTATCAAAACATGGTTCTGCTTTCTAATACTCTAAGATATTCCCATAGAGTCACTTGAATAGGTACCATTCTCTCAAAACATGGCTCTCATTTCCAATAGGTAGTACTCCACTCCTTGAAGGTACCAATAGGCCACTCCCTTGAGATAGAGAAAAGCTCCATCAACCAAATCCTCTTCTAAGACTTCAAGACAATCCTTTATTACACGTTTTTATTTTCATCATTTGATGGTAGAAATAACCCATATGAGAGAAATTTTTTATCCTCTTTAGGTGATAGACCATGGAGAAATTGAGCCATCTTCCCTTCCTCCTTTACCTTCTTTAAATGCATTCATCCAGTGTATTGTTTTTGACCCTTAGCAATATAAAAACACTTTATTCTCTGGATTACTTACATTAGATCTACTTTTTGTATTTTTATATAGGAGTGGTGCTTGAGCTCTCACCATGCATTGAGGCTATAATGCACTTGGGAGTCCCATTGACCTAAGTATAACATAAAACTTGACCTTAATACACAAGACTCTAGCACAATTAATGTTGCTTCTCATTCCAACATTTAGCATTTCCTTCATGTTATTGAATTGTGGATACTAAGACTCCATCTCCCCAATCATAGACCTAAAAATGCATGGGGAATGTTAATGTCCTTTCTCTCTAACAAACTTTTCCACATGAGGTTTTAATTTATGAACCAACACAACATTAAATTTCCATTCTCTAACTACTAAATCCCATTTTGTTAGCACCATTTCCATAGTATGAAATTTCTCATTGAAATCAACTCATGGTTACTAATCTACAACCAATTCATCATAATATCTAATTTATTTTCCTCTGTATCTGAATTTACAAAGGTAGTGTGAATTTACAAAGAATACTACCTGCAACATGCAAATAATGAAAAGTTAAAACTAGTTCACCAATTGAAAATAGATCTCCAGTTTATGGTATTGGAAATGCCTAAAATCAACTCTCTTGCTCTTGCATAATTAAAAGATGATGCCTAGAACAAATAATCTACAGAATATGGACACAAACAAAATTTTCTAGCAATATCATTATGTAAGAAAGTCAATCATGAAAAAAAATGTTCATGAATGTTTCTTTTGGATAATTTGAAATGGGTTGCGAATAAAAGGAAATAGGAAATAACATAAGTCTACATGTTCTAAGATAAAGAGGACATTTAAAAAAATAAACAATAACATCTTAAGGTTTCCAGGCACCTGAAATAACATAAGTCTACATGTTCTAACCTTAAGTTAAGGAGGACAAATTTAACAAAACAACCAATACTATCTTAAGGTTTCTAGGCGTCTTTGTAGCTAATGCCTTCGTTGTTGAATGATAAAGATATATTATAGTATTATGTTGCGAGAGAGTTTTCCACTTTACAATAGTATCAACAACTTCAAGGTGACACTACCCATATTTGTCAAAAAGTATTGAATCTTTCCTTCAACAATATTCAACTGCAAAAAGATCAAGGTAGAGAAGATCATTGTTATCATCCATTCATACATGAAAGGTTAGGAATGTATAAAAACTATTGCAAAAAAAATTAAAAATAAAATCATTGTTATAATCCATTCATACATGGAAGGTTAGGAATGTAAAAAAAGTTACTGCAAACAAAATTAAAAATACTCCAACACTTAACCGACTACATCCTTTACAATCTTGTGCTAAAAAATTAACCCATAACATATTCTTAAATTCTTTAATATTTTATAAAATTAATATTTTTACCTTGCACAATAAATGTCAATTGCAATATTATGCAATTTATTCCATCAAAATCACTCACTCTGTATAATACCCAAATTTCCATAATCACGTGAATCTATTCATGAAGGTACGAAAGAACCAAAACAGCCATATATTTCATCAAAATAACCTAGAAATACTGGCCAACACAAGATAATGACAAGAATCTAATGAAATAATCATGAAAGCACCAATGACGAGGAACAAAGCAACATATTATATAAAATCAATTGGAAATAGCACCTAGATCTATCTAATTCATAGATACTTACTGGTCGAAGCATGGATGTTCCAAATTCTACCAAACAACATATGGGTGTGAATGAAGCAGAAGGACCATGGTTAGCTAATACACTTTTCCAAAATTCCATGTAAATCTCCCAATAACTTCATAAAAGATTCGGGAAAAGACAATATTTAAAATGCAAAATTTATATAAATATTTTTAAAATTCCAAATTAAGATCCACCTTAGCATCCATAGCGTGCTTATTTGGTAGGTTCACTCTCTAGAACTCAAAATTATGACATTTTTTGGGTTGGGAAGCAAACATAACATGACTTGGTTGCTAGGCTACAACACGATATTGAATTGAATGAGTTGGAAGGGTATTGAGAATGGGAAACCATTTGGTTCTAGTTTATACTTGTTGACCTTTCCAATTCTAATAGGGATCCATCATCAAGACACTTACTGAATTGAAAATCCAAAATACTCATACCATTATTTTAAAATTTATAATTTTAAATATAAAATTTATACTCAAATACTTAATTTTGATACCATTATTTTAAAATTTAGAATTTTAAATATAAAGTTTATAGTCAAATACATAATTTTGATGATTTTTTATTAAACGGATTCATAATCATTGGATGGTTGAGATTTATATCTTACTTTCATCTTGTGTTTTTCCCTCTCATTTTATTATAACATCTTGTGTGTTTCCCTCATATTTTATTATATAAGGGTAGTGGGATGGTGAGCTTATCCAGAAAGCTAGTATTTTGATTTACCAGTGAGCTCCATCATTTCTTTTACGTGGTGGTCATTTCAATTTATAGAGTTGTTTCCACAATAAAAAATTTACATAAGTTTTTCATTTAAAGAGAATGGTTTGACATGAAGTGTGTTATTCCACAAATAGAATTAAGGCAAGAAAATTTTTCACTACATTAAGCTTCACAAAATTCCCAATGATGTTGGTGATTTAGATGTAATACTTAAGTATATTGTGAACCATCCTCGATAGGTTCAATGTGGCAAGGTTGGATGCACCAACTCGATGTGACAAGGTTAATGGGGACTTGCAACACTCCAGAAATTCTTTGGTTTGAGCCAACTCAATCCCCTGGGTATCATTTTGTCAACTTTCATTCTCTCCTTCCAATTTGAATGCCATGTTTATTTTGGTGTTCAAACACATGGAAACGTGGTGGAGATGTAGCAGATTATTAAGCTCAAAAACAAAGCATCTTGGATCAATATTACATAAATGGGGGTTTTAAGATAATAATTGGAATACTTTTTGGTAGATTTTCTTAACTTGGGAGAAAAAAAAATTGTGTTGTCTTAAATATTGTATTTAAGCGAGTGTCTGAAATTGTGGTCTTAAAAAAATGTCTCTATAAGGACAATAGATAACACAAGCATTATTGTCACTTAGGAGACAATCTCATTTTTGCCTCTCCGAAAACAATACTCATGATTAGAGGAAATATGTCTTTAATCCTATCTATTATCTCCCTAGACACAATAAAGGATTATTTTTAAAGATAATAAATTATCACATTTGACTATCTAGAGACAAAATGAAACAATGAATCCAAAAGAATATCTCACCATTGAAATAAATGAATATAAAATCAATTTAATTAAAAATATACTAAAAAATCGTTGATTAATTCATGTTAGTGGGCAATGGAATTGAACCACCAACCTCCTTATAATATACGTGCTCCTCGATTGAGTTAGTACACTTTAAAGAATTGTGTGAGGATTTATGTTAGTCCTTGAAATTTCTTATAGCCATTAATTTTTAAAAATGATCAACGCAACAATATAACCTTTATAAAATCTATATTCATGTAGCCCCTATTTTTAACTAACTAAAAAAAAAATTAAAGGAGCTACCTCAATGTCACACCCTATAGCATGATACACACAACATGTGGAGTCCATTCAACATAATGCTACAATGTCATATTATCAGTACAAGAATGAATATGAGCATGGAAGGATCAATAGTATCAACCATCCATAAAGCCTACTAACAAGAATGTTTGCATATTGTTGACATACCATACACTGAATGTGAATGAATTTTTCGAAATGGATGGCATTGCTTTAAATTTCTCATCTTAGATAATAATTGCAACCTAAATTTCAACCGCTTTACAATGCAGTATCTATACAAAAATTGAATCAACATAGTCCATCATGAACATTCATTTAAAATGGCCATATCACATAATAATTCAACCCCCTTAGAATGCCAACATATATACAAAAACATATCCAACATAGTCCATGATTCCTTCATGTGTAAAGGGACAAATGTGTGCCTCCCTTGGTCTGTTGTAACAATTCCAAATTAGGTAAGGCTTTGTAGTTGAGGGTGTGAACACTACAAACTCTCAATATGCTACAAAGAAAGAGGTTCTCTAGATTCCAATCATAAATGCTCGTAAATTCCAAACCACAAATTGGAATTCTTAAATATCATCAACAACACCAAATGTTGCAACTAAAAGAGATGTCAAGTCCTACGTCCATGAGGAAAAACCTTAGTGATATCATGAAATGAATTAATAGCATGAATGTATTGGCAAACAAATCATCTTTGAGATTTGGAAATAGATAGTACTAGTGAAGACAATATCGCGATATTTTCGGGGAGACGAGATATCGTTAAATAATGAATCCATACAGGTGAGGATAGTTTTTAGATAGGACGAATGACTTGTTATAGAGTTTAGATGAGATATCACCAAGGAAATATCACGATATTTTGTCTCCCAAAAAATATCATGATATTTCGGGAAATATCGCTCTAGGATGGAAAATATCGTCCAGCACATGGACAAACATTCATCATCGTGGCTAGAAAAGGCCGAATTCATTTATTGTTCCCTCATTTTTTTTTCTAATTGTTGGAGAAGGAAGGGGAGAGCATTATGCTTGCTTTCAAGGAGGATTCGAGGTTTGAATATCCATTATCGCCCCCAACAACGAATATTTTGTCGATCAAAGATTGAAGAACAGTGAGACAATCTTCATTTCTTCCAATAACAGGTATGTTCTAATAAACCCCTATGTTAATGATTTTTTTGATATTTTTAGAGTTATTCTTGCTTGCCCATTTGTCTACAGACAATTTTCTTGCTTTTTCTTCCATTTGCTTTGATTTTTATGTCCATGAGCAACTGCAAGGGTTTTCTCCATATTTGGACAACAAACTCTAGTTGATTTCTTTTAACTTTCAAATGCACCCTCTTATTGTCATTTATGATTCTTTAGTAAATTCACATTGCAAATAATGTAGAAAAAAATATTTTGTAAAATGAGGTGGTTATTACTTATTAATTCCAATTAACTCCACAACAATACTAAATCTTTCAAGCCATGCATATTTCATCTACATTCTTGTTTGAATGTATATATGAGTTGCACAAAGGTATTTAGTTTCTCTACCATATCTATTCCATTAAGATCAGATCAACATCTGATTTAATACTCCTAATCTTACTTATATTCATTATGTAACTTTTGAAGTTACCAATATAAAATCCTCTCATCTTGTTCCAAAAACATGTGCAACATTGAACAAATTTAAATTAAGAAACATTGAAAGTCAAGATAATGTAAATTTGGAAAAGACTAGTTATGAATGACTAATTTAGTTGGAATAAAATTTGTATTCTCCCAATACCAAGCATGAAGCCTCTCCCAAGGGAGTTGTGTATTCACTAAGATATCCCTTTCCAATGTCTTCAATAACACGTCTTTGACTCTTCTCTAAGATATTCCCAAATGAATAACTTGAAAAGGTACCATTCCCTCAAAACATGGCTCTCCTTTTCAACAGGTAGTACTTCACTCCTTGAAGGCACCATCCGGCCACACCCTTGAGATAGAGAAAAGCTCCATCAACAAAATCTTCTTCTAACACTACAAGGAAATCCTTTATTACAAGTTTTTATTTTCATCCTTAGATGGTAGAAATAAACCATAGGAAATAAAATTTGTATCCTATTTAGGTGATATACCTTGGAGAAATTGAGCCATCTTCCCTTCCTCCTTTACCTTCCTTGAAGGCATTCATCGAGTGTATTGATTTTTACCTTTAGCAATATAAAAACACTTTATTCTCTATATTACTTACATTAGATCTTATTTTTGTATTTTTGCATAGGAGTGGCACTTGAGCTCTCACCGTGTATTGAGGCTATAATGCACTTAGGAGTCCCATTGACTTAAGTATAACATAAAACTTGACCTTAATACACGGGACTCTACCCAATCAACATACAAAAAATTTCACAATTAATGTTGCTTCTCATTCCAACATTTAGCATTTCCTTCATGTTATTGAATTGAGGATACTAAAACGCCATCTCCCCACTCATAGACCTAAAATT
>APFE031311691.1:14694-27043 GCA_000404065.3 Pinus taeda | reverse complement strand
TTTTATGAGAGAGGCTAACATTCCCCCCTTCAATGATAAATCCAAAATAATAACGAGGAACCATCTTCCAAGTTCTCATGTTGATCCTCAAAAGCATTGCCTGAAAAAACCGCCAAATTTGGATGCTGAAGAAACTGCAATATGAAGAGATTGAGTCAGCTGCATGACTGATTCATCTCAAAAGGACGCTTGACAACTCCATCATGTGCCAAGCCGCAAAAGGATCCAACTGTTCTTTGCTTGAAAATAGCATCTGGTGTCCACTGACACAATTTGATGAACGCCCACTGGCGTATTTGCTGATGATGATCTCCCACTGGCTGAAGATGTCGAAAAACAACTCAATGTTGCTTTTGCTATGATGAAAGTTGCTCACTACTTCTTTGTTGTTGGTCGCCCACTGGCGAATTTTTTGATGCTCACTGTTGATGACAAATGCCCACTGGCTGATGAAGATGCCCACTGGCTGCTTCACTGATGTTGTCGAGACTTTTAGTCGGACAACCACTTGTCAATTTCATTAACATTTCCCCCCTTTTTCCACTGAAAGGAGAGACAATATTCTCCAAAATATATCTAAACTCCCCCCCTTCAGGTGTAGGAGAGTTTCACTATTTTACTCCCTCATTCAATTGCAGGAGAGTACCATCATCGGTTTACTGCTGGCTACACTATGTGTGATTGGAGTCGGTTGTAGAACTGAGACAATCTTTTGACGGTGGATGACCATTCCCAAGGATCGATCCATTCATAATGTATCTTCAATCTGGCTGATTTTTGTTGGTTGCGACATTTTTCTGAGGAATGATTGGGCTTGCCACAATGGCAACAAGGATGGAGATCAAAACACTGATCTTCCATATGATCGATTCTTTGACAATGAGAACATTTTGGTTGGACATCAACTTCAGGTTGCGTGCAATTTTGTTTGTCTACAACTTTCTTAGAAAATACTGAGGTGAGTTGTTCAAGAAATCCTACACTCACAAACTTAATTGGCTTGGAATAATCTGGGATATGTAAATTGGTGTCATCAGTGACATATCCTAAGCCTCGTCGATTCTTGTTATTTTGAATTTCTTCCCAGGGCTTGATGATGGGTTTGGAAGAAATTTGAATTTGATCATGAACAACTTCGACACTTGAAGTTGTTTGGATGAGTGATTTGGAATCAACATATTTATCTTCATCTGTATGGTTGAATGACTTGGAAGAAGCACTCTTTTGTTGCAGCTCATCTCTTTGTAGTTGCGACTCTAGTTGAAGAAATTCAATGGTTTCATGTGTTTGTTGTAGATGTCGTGAAAGATCAGCCAGAGTTTCTTTGCTGATGTGCACCATGTCTTCATCACTGGAGATGATCAAACTATGAAGAATGTGTAACAACTGAATATGTTGCGCCATCTTAACTTTCTCACTTGAAATCAGGCTCGCTTGTCGCAGATGTAGTGCTTTGAACTGTTTCACTTGATTTTATTACTTGCTTGATAGGCTCGCTTGCTATGGGACTTGAATGGCACGCTTGCTTGATTTGTTGCTTATTGCACTTGCTGGGAACACTTGCTAGAGTTATAGAACTTGCTTGCTTAAACTCTGGAATTCACGCTCGCTTGATGATGATCGTGTTTGTTTAAGCGCTCACTTGACTTACTTGATGAATTCACGTTCACTTGAATGAATAGCCACGCTTGCTTGATGTTGATGTCAACTTGCTCGATTTGTGGTAGAGTTGAACTTGTTTGGTTACTTTGATGGTTGCTGCAATGAACTTCACTCTGGCTCGCTTGAAAGTTTGAAATTTATACTATGTTGACTCAAATTGCTTGACTGAATACTCACGCTCGCTGGCAGGAGATGTGAACTTGTCGCTTGTTGGAAAAAACGCATGCACTCAATTGATTTTGTGTAAAGCAAGGGTGTCGAACACTGTCGACAATGCACCCAAAAAAGCTTACAATGATTGTAATGACTCACATAAAACAAAGAATTCACTTGTCTTAATTTGACTAAGTGGAAGAGAATTGACGCACTTGACTTCTAATCAAATCAAAATGTGGGTGTCGGTTTCAACCGAGAATGCACCCTTACAATTCAATGTAATTTGAGTTTGATTACAAGTTCAATAAATTTTTTTGCAAGAATTTTGATGTAGACTTTGCTTTGAAATGCTGGAGTTTGCAGATTCATGAACTTGATTGTATTTGAGTGAATTTGTTTGTTGAGGTAGAATGTCGATGTTGAAAACTGTGATTATTTGTTGTAGTGTTGATCTTGCACCTATGTGTTGTGCATCTTGCACCTATGTGTTGTGCTTGCTTTATGTATGCGATATTAAATGAAATTATTGATGTGTCACAACTAGACACATATCAAAAAGCAAAAACATGAATCCATAAAACACATGCGACATCAAGCACACATAGTGTACCTTAGATCCCCTTATTCAATTTCGGGCGGATCTAGGACACATCAACACCAAAAAAATGATATCTTTATTAATCATTGAGTACATCTGAAGCAATGATAATGCTAAGCTGAGAACCCTTTGAAATAACGCGCCTTCAAAATCTGAATGGAGAGTGACACAATCTCTTTCAAAGTAAGACAATACTTTGAATTACAACAATCACTTTTTTGTATCACACCAAATACTATGCACCTTATTACTCCAGAAATACAAAATATACTCCTTATCTCTCCAAAATTACAAAACACTTATGACTCCAAAATATTACAAAACAAAATTCACCTTATTGCTCCATAAAATCACTTCAAGCCTCTCAAAAAATCACTTCTCCCTAAAAAAAAATTATCACTCCAAATGAACAAAAAAAAATTCAGCTTATCACTCCACTCCTTATCTCTCCCAAAAATCACTCATTCTCATATTCCACTTACTATCTCTCTTTTGTTCATAAACTCACATGCTTTGCATTCAATAATAATTATGCTCAAAAGGAGAATGTCTCGTTGATAACTATTTGAATTATTTTATGAAGGTGTTCACTTTTAGGCACGTACTTTTATGAAAACACTCATTAGCATTCTCCATAAAATGTATCACTTATTCCTCCTTACCGTATAACCCAACAACATATTTTCTGTCCTTTTGTGGATGGGTGAATGTTGTTGTTTTAATGCTTCAATGTCTGTAGATGGGTAGTGCAACGGGCCTAGAATGCCATAATTATCACACTGTATCTGTTGAAAACTTCAAAATGAAAGAGCCCATCTTCAACAAAATATATTGTAATAGCAGAGGTTGGCACACCTCCACAGAGATAGTCGCTGATAATTGATATGGCCAAGGTTCCTATTCATTCTGTTAATTTATTACAAATACTTCCCATGGCAATTTAACTGCAAGAACTATTGAGCAGCAACCTGAAAGGTTCATACATAGTTTAATTTGAGTTTGGCCAACAAGAATAGAAAAAATATTAATATGGTAAAACGAAACAGGTTCGAATCCTGGCAGAGAATTACGAACATAGCTTAGCCCATATTTCCAACGCTTGCATCCACTACTTTGTTCTAGAGAAATTGACCCACATAAGAACCTCTGCCACCAATCATATTCTCAGATCTCCATTCTCGTTCTGAGTCGTCGGATCCCTTCGATCATACCATAAAAGAACGCTCCATGTAGGTTCCTTCATGGGCTTTCATGCTCTTTCAACGCAGTTTTGAAAGTGCATAAGAAGTGATATGTCATTTATTTGAATTACTGTGAGACGACTCCTATCTCTGGCCACTGGATGATCTATTCAAAATTTATGTCTTGCAGTCATTTCAAATGGGAAACACAAAGAAACCAACCGGCCGAGAAGACAACTCACTTTGGATCTGATACTTAAAATTTTCTCAAACTCCTGCGTTGAAGAAGATCCCATCAGAACCAGCAAATGGTAATGGAAAAAAAATTTGGGCCTTTTTTTTTTTGAATGGTCACAGTGTTTTCTCTGTTGCTATAATAATTTTATAGATACAGTAGCCAATGGAGTAGAATGAATATATGGCAACAATCTCTCTCACACACCACGCCGCTAGGTTTTCACTCTGATCTTCTGTAACACGACCTTCACACTAATCTTTGCATCATGCTCTTGACACTGATCTCTAGATCACACAGTCTCCACACTTCGGATCTCAACCACAGATCTCACACACATGCTGTAATTTCCTTGAGAAATCCATGAATTTCTCAATGCACAGTCAAAGAAAGGAAAATAAAGATTCTTGGCTTGAACTTCACAATACCTTCACCACTTGGCCCTCTTTCAATGTGGCTAACTGCTCTGTGTTATCGCCTTTATGTCAACATAACGGATCCTCATTCCAGCATTGTAAAATGGCGACATGACCCTCGGCTTCCAATTCCCATTTCACTTTACAAGTAGGCACTCTTACACACTAACCAATCTAAAGCAAACACTCTCACTCCCAAATAGCAAACCATTAGCTCTGATACCACATAATACATATTAAAACAATTCAGAGAAATATATAGAACCAGACACAAAATATATTGGCGGAAAAAGGCAGAAGCCTGATGCTTCCTCAGGTATTCACTCTCATTATTATTCAAAAAAATTGAATATAATGTTACAAATAAATAGATGAGAGATAGTGTTCTCAAGATAGTGTGTGCTATCTTAGACACTTTTGGTTGAGATAATTTCTCCTTTGGTTGAGATAATTTCTCACCAGACACACACCAATATAGGAGTTACCTAAACTAACTCCTATCTTAGAGGAACAACCCAAGAGTTAGGCACAAATTCCTAACTTAGAATATTTAATTAATTTATTTATTTTTGGATTTATTATTGTTTTTATGAGAGAGGCTAACAAGAAGAGGAAAGCAGACTGAAATCAAGATGCCTCTGGCTAAAATCTGGAGACAAAAATACAGTCTTCTTTCATAATACAATGAAAATAAGGAGGTCAAAAAATCAGATTGAACAGATTCAAGTAGATGGTCAAGATATAAAAGGAGTTGAATAAATAAAAAATTCAGCCCATAAACACTTTAAAGCACTCCTCTCAACAAGTGACCAGCAGGCAGCTAATGAAGAAATTTTGCAGCATATTAAAAAAAATAAGCGACCAGCAAAATAGGGAATTAAATAAAGAAATTACTGAGGAAGAAGTCAGAGAAGCTTTGTGGAATCTCCACCTTGATAAGGCACCAGGTCCAAATGGGTTTACAATGGCCTTTTTGAGACAACATTGGGAAATTATCAAAAAAGATCTAATGAGAACGCTCAAAAATGATTTCCAACAAAAAGATTGGAGGAAATACAAAATCCTCCTTCCTAGCCCTCATTCCCAAAGAACCCAACCTTACAACCTTTAACAGATATAGGCCAATCTCCCTTTGCAACTTGTCTTATAAGATACTCACCAAAATTCTAGCAAATAGAATGAAAAAATTACTTCGGAAATAATTTCAGAAAACCAAGGAGGATTTGTCCCCGAGAGTCAAATCACAGACAATGTGCTAATTGTTCAGGAGGCTATTTACAGAAGTATCCAAAGAAAGGAGAGAGGAATGATTGTTAAGTTAGATATGGCTAATGCTTTTAATAAAGTTAACCATAACTTTCTTGCAGCAGCTCTCAAAAAGTTTGGCTTTTCAATCAAATTCATAGAGATTATCCAGGCATGTAAATCAAATCCATGGATAGCCCCATTAATCAATGGACAGCCCAGTAAATTTTTCCAAAGCACACGAGGGCTGAAGCAAGGCTATCTGCTTTCTCCATTCTTGTACATCATCATGGTTGAATCACTTAGTGCTTTGCTGGAAAATCAGAGAAAAGAGAAAAAAATAACAGGGATCCAAATATCAAGAGGAGTCAAAGATATAAACCACTCTCTCTTTGCAGATGATACCCTTCTCATAGACGGGGCATCCTACATTATAGCAAGACGATTCAAAAAATTCTTGGATGAATTTCTCCTAGCTTCGGGAGGAATTTTAAACAACACCAAATGCAAAATTTATTGTTGGAATACCCCAAAAAAAACAATGCAGCATATCCCACAAATACTGGAAATACCTTTACAAATAAATTGGAGCCACTTCACTTATCTTGGATTGCCCTTAGCAAAGGAAGTGGTAAGATCAGAAGTCTGGAACAAGCAAGTGGAGACAATGAGGGGAAAAAGTCAAAACTGGGGAGTGATGTGGCTCAATCTGGCAGGAAGAGTGACACTGATTAAAGCACTTCTCTCGGCCTTGCCTATATATCATTATGCAATCATTATGGCTATGGCAAGTGCCCACAAGCAAATGGAACTGATAATTAGAAGCTTCCTCTGGCAAGGAGGAAAACAAGATAATAAAAAATTCAGCCTTGTTAGATGGGAGCAAGTTACTCTTCCCTATGAAAAAGGAGGTATAGCAATACGCCTACCAGGACTAATGAACATTGCTCTAGGGAAAAAAATTATCTGGAGAATGATAAATGGGAACGGTCACTGGTGGGAAAAAGTTCTAACAATGAAATACTTAAATTGTCATAGAACAAAGCTGCTCACTGGTATTATTCCAGACAGGCCATGCACCCAAATCTGGAAATTGGTTAAAAAGATAATACCTCTTATTAGAGATCAAATATCAAAAAATCCAAGGAATGGCAAAACAATTTCTTTCTGGGAGGATAGAATAATGGGGCAAAATCCCTTAAATCGGCAGCAAAATTTAAGAGGACTTCAGAGATGGATGGAAGAGCAAAGTCTTAACACTCTTTATTCTATTTTGGATTGGGATCAGAATAATTGGGTAAGATGGAAAACGTTGGCTACACCACCAAGACTAAAAAGTAAGTGGGAAATTTTAAAAGTTCATCTGGCAGGGGCAGCGCCCATCAACAAAGAAGAGCACGATGACTTTGTTTGGGACCCAAATGGAGGGGATTACACAGTGAAATCGGGGTACAACCTCCTCCAAAAACTTCACAATCAAAATGATTGGAGTCTTTGGAAGGTAGCTTGGAAATTAGAGAGTCTACCCAAAATTAAAGGTTTCACCTGGACTCTTCTCAAAGGTAAAATTCTTACCTCTGAAAAATTAAAAAGAAAATGAATACAAGGGCCCTCAAAATGTGTCATGTGTCAAAAGGAGGAAGAAACAATCCAACACCTCTTCATAAATTGTATGGTGGTGAAAGAGTGATAGAAACAGGCAACAAGTCCTTTGGAAATAAACATAAATCCAACAACTCAGTTGAAAACTCTTCATAAAAACTGGGATAAAAGCTACCCATATACAAAGAAAAAAAGGAAACAATAAATAGGATATGGAAATGTCTCCCTTCAATCCTGTGTTGGCAAATTTGGTTAGCCCGAAACAAATGCATTTTCAAAGAACAAAAGCCAAATGTAGGTAAGATCCTAGAAAAAACTTGGAGCCAAGTTGCAAAGATAATAAGTACAAATGGAATCTCAAAAATGGACCAGAACAATTTACAACAAGAAGAGAAAGACTGGTACAGAAAATCATTGTTAGAAAACAAAGCAAAAGCAGAAGCTACAGCAAAAAATTAAGAATTTCACACAAACAAGACATGGAAATTAAGATTGGAGGATAAAAAATTTGCAGAATGGATGAAATAATAGAAGAGACACATTCTTTTTTTTTTTCGGAGCTACAAAAAATAACCCAGGTAAAGCAAGGGTAGGCAGAGTTATACTAGATCCAAATGGAAAAAAATAATAACCTATGAATGGAGCCTTGGAGAAATGACAAACAACAGGGCTGAAGCATACAGCCTTCTCCTAGGCACAAGGCTTTTGAATAAAAATGCAATCAAGGACCCTATAATAATAGGGAACTCAGCTATCACAATCGCTGCATCAGATGCCAAAAGGGACTTCAAAAGCATAGCCATCAACAAAACTATCAAAGGATCAGAACAAGTTTTGAAAGTCTAGGAAAAATAACCATTAAGCATGTCTTGAGAAACTAAAATAATGACGTTGATAGCCATGCCAACAAAGAAATTGATAGACCAGTTGGGATTGTCAAAGAGAATAATGAAGTTTATGAAGAAAGTATACCATGAGCCCCTCACCCAGTATGAGGATCAAGAAAGAAGATATAGATCCGAAGAATATCACAAGAAATATTATGGGGGGGAAATAAAAAGGAAGAATCAAAACATCAATTCAAGAAGAAGATTGCATGAGAAAAATAGAGATTATATGTCAGCAGAGGTTCTCAATTGTAATCAGCCTTGCTCAGAGCACATGATTCTCACAATCCCAAAAAAGCTACACTATATGATGAATCAAGATTTCAACTTTCCTCCTCTCCTGGGCGAAGACAGCATTAGTCATGTCAATCACAAACGGCTGGACCGTAATGCTATTGCAAGTAAGAATCAGGTCTCCACGGACACCTGCACAAGCTCCCAGGTAACCCGAGACAGTATGGAAACCTACAGCAGTAGGTCTCTCCTCATCCCTGAAACCAATAAACTAGGAACAGCTCGCACTCCTCAACAGAAACCACAAAAAACTGAAGAAATGATGCAAAGTCAAAGTGAGGAGATAGATGAAGAATCAACGCACAGGAACCGTTGGATCTCGGAGATCAACGGACGAGGTTGAAGGAAATGAGTGGCCAAGATTAAATCGTGTAGACTAGTGTCAAGAAATGAACGGCGGTGATTGACTTAAGTAGTAGTGGAAGAGGAACCCAGAGAAGTTGTCGTAGCCGTCGATGGTAGAAGATCTACGGTCATCGGGCACTAACAAGCTTGAGCGTTAATCAAAGGGAAAGGAAGGTTTATAAGCAGGAACGGTATTTCAGGATGAGAATAAGCGGTAAGTGGTAACAGGAGGGATTCACCCAATTCCACTCACCGATGAACACGTAGCAAGAGGGTGGAGTGAGAAAACCGCTTTATTGGGTGGGTATTCTCCATGCGATTTGCCCACCCGAAATCTCTGATAGTCGTTGGATCTATCGCGAGATGATCGACGGTGGAGGAGTGACGTGCAAGTTGTTTGATCGGCGATCAGAGGTGTCCGTCAAATCTGATGGAGGAAAATCTATGGTGGAGATTAAGCCTAATAAAGGTAAGCATTGATAAACACGCCAAGGCTATGGAAAAATGGAAAATTTGTGTTTATTCCCACTATTTGAGGATAAAGGTTTATGGGTTAAGTTTGCATCAACCAAAGTTGAGTGTGGGTATGGATTTCATGTGAGGCTTAAGGAGATCAAGTCAATATTTGGAAAGTTATCCCTTAGATCATAAGCACGACACCAGCAGCAGAGGGAAAAGAAGAGAACATCGAAATCTCAAGGCCCACACTGGGATCAAGGAAATTACAGTCATCATCGAAAAGCAGAGTAAATAAATGGCTTGCAATCCTCTAGAAAAAGCAAAAGGAAAAAAATATAACTTGCAGGGACAACCGTTTCATGATTGGATGCTTCAAACGTATACCACTATAGTTTTTGAAGTTTATAGAAACAGGGTTGTAAAAGTAGTTGTGGGGATTTCACTCCCATTTTGCGCACTACTTTTGAACCAACCCTCCTCTAAATGTACAAGGAACTAGCTTCCTTTCCCCTTTTTTTTCTTTTTTTTTTTTTGCAATATATAAAAAGTAACCGACTGTGTTAAAAATTAATAATAATAATTATGAACTTCTTTTCTAATGTGTATACATCGAATTCTAATATTAGTTTCAACATTTTATTTGTGTATGTACATATAATCAATATGCATGCTAAATATATCAAGATTAAAAGAAAAATAAAAATAAAATAAATGTTGTCATGATATTCAAGAATTATACATGTTCATATTTAATTAAAGCAAAGTATGGTAATGATGTCTACCATCACCAGTGATGTGAGCACATAAGAACCATACATTAAAAAAAAAAACTATAATATCTTTTCAACTTTGCCACCTTATCTATTTACTCGCTTTATACAAAAAGTATTCACAAAACCCACATCGTAGTCCATGTGAAGAGAATAATTTACCTTCAATATTTTTAACTAAAGTAATATATAAATAATATTGACTACTAATTTATAAGTTATGTTATCATACAAGCTGTTAAAAATGACAAGAATGGAGGTGCTTATTTCAAATACATTTTCATTAAGTAGCATCATTGTCTCTCTCCATTTACTATGATCCGTTTGTTCTCATGCCTTAATTGTTGCAAAACCATTCTCATTTTTTTTTGTTTTTATTGTTTTTTTTAATCTTATCTCCTATCCATATTGTCTTTAGTAACGATTTCAATATGATGCTGTTAACATTAATGGACAACATTCCTAATATTTCAGCAACCCATCAATATGTTTTTTAAACATATTTGTACAAAAAATTATTTACCTTTGATGTTTCAATGAGTTTCTATCATTCCATTTCTACCTTGTAAGAAACAATAGTAACAACTAAATCTTGGAAAAAACTGCATTATTCACTACCCAACCATATTACAAAATCTAAATGTAATGATTGTACTATGAAAATTTGTTCCTTTACAACATCATCTCTTTGAAAAAAATGCATCTATGAGCTTCTTACATATAGGTTTAACATAAATATTATCAATAGTGTGGACATTTCCCATAAAGTATGACTCCATGACATAGTGTGTTTTATATTCACATTGATGCTTATGTATTGTAATATGATGGCCACAATTTATTTCTTGAGTACTAAATATTCAAAAAGGGTTTCTATAAACCATTTTAAAACAATTTCCCAATAAGTTATACTTGGATCCCAATATCATCCCCCACCCTTGTAAATCTCCCCCACCCTTGTAAATCTCTTTCATCCTTAATGGGATATATATTCCCAAAGAAAACATCGTAGAATTCCCTCTTCCCTAGAATATCTAAATAGAGGGTGGCTCAACTGTTGATGATAGTGATAGTTGGTAACCCAATATGATTCAATTGGACATGAATCTCAAATAGACTAGAATTAAGGACCTCATGATGAACTCGACCTTGAAACAAAGCATTCAAACTTATTAGGCTAACCCAGTGATCTATTTTTTTTTTCTCTAAAGAATACTTCATGTGATTCCCCCGTCATCCCCAAAAATATTTGGGGGAGGAAAATGTCAACCTACAACTACATAACCTAAAGAGATTTGACCTAATTTTAACTTGTGACCTAGTGTCTCCTCATCAACAACATCCTTTTTGTAAAATAGTTCAACCAATTCATCTTGCTCCTATTGTAACCATATTGAAATATATGTTCTATTTCATTCTTTATTTTTTACATCTTAGTTGATCTCTTTAAATGTAGGTTTATTAGTTGAGGTTTCCTTCTAGGTAAGCTTGGAATACCTTCAAGTAACAAATGCCAGAAATTAATAGGAGGTGACCACTTTTCATCTCAAATTAACGTATTCTATTGCAAATCTGGTGTGTCATTAGCAAGTTGGAATTTGAAGTATTAGAATCATCTGATACTGATTATCTTGTAGTTAAAAATCATTAGATGTGGTTTTACATAACTCTTGAATTTGAATATTTCATCGATTAGATATGGGACAAAGCCTACTTTGGTACTAACATTATCTATAAATGACCATCATCTCAAGTCGTGAGAAATTTCTTTCCACTTCCTTTAAGTTGATAACCTCCCGTAAGTTCCATCTATATCTTCATATGCATGTTCTGTTAGGAGGAAACCAAATTCAAATATTTCAAAAACACTCCTACGAGCCAAGTCTTCTTTTAATTCTATCCTACCCATTGCAATTCTCTATTTTCTAACCTTGAACTTAGAAAAAATAAAAAATCTCCTTTATAATTGATACCTTTGAGGGTTTCACTATTATCGAAAACTTATCTTTCACATGTAATCTCCTCCAAGCCTAAGTGATCGAAATTCCCACCTTCCCAACTTCAACTATGCCTATTGGTTCCTCTACCAACTTCATGACTTATTTTCTAATTGCTCAATGTCTAATGGTGTTGCAACCAAAGTGTCATGCGCCCAATAAGTGCTCTTGTTATGCCCAACTACCTAGAGTGCTCAACATTGCATCCAATTATGCCCAATGTGCCAAAATGTGTCTAAGTGCATCCAATGGATGTGAATCTAATGAATGCATGCTTTGATTATACTTATGGACAATTAGAGGAAATTTTAACTCAAAAATAGCCACTTAAGAAAAAATTAAGAAATGAATAAAATAATGCCATGTAAACAATTTTTTAATATATAATTGTTATTTACTTCTATCAAAATGACCCAAATAAATGTCATGTTTATCAAAATAATTGTATATTTATTTTATATTTAAATTAATTTATTAGCACAATATTTAATAAAATTTAAAT